>VZRR01007148.1:250195-268791 GCA_013398015.1 Oreocharis arfaki
GGGAAGCGACCGCTGGCGTCTCCATGGCGGCGCGCGCGGCCTCGAGGGCTGTGAGGGCCCTGTGCCCGGGGTTGGCGGGCCGGGCAATGGCGAAGCATCCATGAGCAGCCGGGAGAAGGGGAGCCGCTAGAGAAACCGAGGCCCCAGCGCTTCCTAGGACATAGAGCTACATGTAACCCTAGCCCAAAAATACCTATTAATCCTGTCTGTGGGTGGAAATACGGAGCGAGACTAGAGAAGACAAGCTTCGTTTACACCGCGAGTCTGGTGTGCATTTGGATTTCTTTATTTTTCTGCATTGGGTAATTCTGCAAATTAACACCAGGCAAATCTGAAGTTACGTAACTCTTGTGGGCTAGCCCTGGTGGGCAGCTGGGCCTCACACATTCCCTTGGTCGCTCTGTGACATAAAGGTGGAAAACAAAGAAAGAAGGTTAAAAGTGCGAAAATGGCCATCTAAATAAAAGCAGTCTAATAGGTAAAACCAAAAGTTGTGCACGCAAAGCAAAATGAGGAAGTATTTCAGTACTTAAATTGGCAGACATGTGTTTAGCTGTTTCCACAAAACAAGAGTTTTGTCATGTGTAAAGGTTGCTTACAAAGAGAGAACCTTAACTCCTAACACCCTGCACTTTCTCCTTCTTAGCCTAGCTCTCATTGCTGAGCATGACGCCAAGTGGTCTGGGATGTCACCAGCCTTCCACACTGGGTCTCCTCCTAGCTTGGTGAACTCCTCCAGCCTAATTACTGGCTGTGTTGTGCCAAATATGGGTTCTTTTATCTATTGTGTAAGAAGATGACCCAAATGAGATATTTGTTTATTTCATATTTGTGCAGAGGTGAACCCACAAAGCCAGCTACAGTCAGGCTGCATATTTGTACTTTGATAACACAGAAGTACAAGCATACGTAATTTCTAATTACATGCCTATTTAATAGCTATTGAACTCAAAGAAGGGAAATTTAGGAGATATACAGAAGAAATTCTTTGCTGTGGGTGTGATGAGACAGAAGAACAGGTTGGTCAGAGAAGTGGATACTCCGTCCGTGGAAGTGTTCAAGGCCAGGTTGGATGGGGCATTGAGGAACTCAGTCTTGTGGAAGTGCCCTTGCCCATCACAGGGAGATTGAAACTAGATGGTCTTTAAAGGCCCTTCCAAACCCAACCATTCTGTGTTTCTACAAACTTTTGCCCATTTTGATGTAAAAGGACAGTGTATTTTAAATTATTATTGCTCATGTTCAGTGTGTGAGGGACTTCAGCTGGAGGTGGGTTGTGGTGTTTTGCAAACAAATTAGTAGCTTAAGGACAAGGTGAATGGATTGGCTCCTCCCAAGGTCCTTTGTTCTTTCATCATTGTGTATTCCCCTTTTTGTTATTGCTCTGGATTTTGTATTGCCCCTTCCCTTTCTTCCCTGTGTATCTCCCCTTCTGGGTTGNATCTAAATAAAGTTTTTCTGTGGACCCCATGCGGAGACCCTCCTCGCCTCCTTTACCACCGCCGCGTCGAGGAGCTGGCGCTTTGCCGGGGCGCGAACGCTCCGTGCGCATTTGACGCTCCCGGGAAGGACGTGGCCTGCCACGCCGCTGCCAGGGCGCTTTGAAAAGTGTTTACGACAGTGGGTAGCCTGAGCTTTAGAGGTGTGGTTTTCATGTAATAATGAGCTAAATTCATCTAAATGACATGGGATTAGTTGATTTTGCTAACTCGAGTAAAATGTATGGTATACTGCCAGACGCAGTTTCCTACTTATCTGAGTCTTTATGGTACTTGTTTTTCTCAGTTATCCACTCTGCAAAATCTTTTCCTTAAGTCATTCATCATTCATGATTTCTCCCCCTTGAGACGTAAATTTCTCAATCTCAATGTAAGACCATTTGAGCCTCATTTGTTCTATCAAAAAACGTCCTCTGGTTTTCTCTCGAATTCCAAGAGATTTTTCCGTGCCAACAAGTCCCACTGTATCTTTTCTCTTGTAATTATGGTAGCACCCTTCTTACTGTTCTTCATAAAATTTGAGAATCATTTAGCCGTCATCATTATTTGATATGTTCTAGAAAGTACCTTTCTACACACTTCCATATGTATATGTATACATTGTAAGACACAATGTACAATAAGTACCACCAGTAAAAGGATAAATAATCAATACAATTGTTTCAGCTATCCTTTGTTTGGTAACCATGCAGTTAGCCAAGAAAGATCTGCTTCTCTGTATTTTGTTTATCTCCTGAGATATCTATGCTACCGATCAATTTTCTCTTCAATTAACTGCAAGTTCTCAAGTAAGTTGAAACAACACATCCGTTTAAAGTCTTGATTGCAGTAACAAATAGTCTATAGCTGCTCTATTCTCATAGCTTTGTGTACTCGGGCCATTTCTGCACTTAAGGCAGCTAGGGCCTGTGAGGTAAGGTTTATGCTTTTTACCGTATTACATATGAGTCACTTAAAGAGTGCAGTAACTCATTGCCACGCCTGCTCCTGGGATCAAAAAAGGCACCGCATTCAGGCTCTGCAGGCTAAGAAGAGCAACTTCCAACTCCCAGTTCAGATCCATCTGATCTATCTCTCTCCTTGGTTTAGACAGTTCCTTTTAAAATTCTTCATCAAAATCAGCCTTTCGTGGCATAAATGCATTGGCTGCCTATGACATCTGCCAAGATATACAAGAAAGCTCTGTGGTCGCTCATCAAAAACCATCTGAAGGGTGGAGCCACATGTGCCTTTGCAGAGCTGACCTCTTCTGTTAGGTTATAGCCTAAGGGCACCGGGAGGCTGGTGGGGTTTTTGCAGCAGTTTGTGCAATTTACAAACCTTACACACCTCTCGCCTGAGAAAGATCCCTTCACTTTCAGCCCTATTGAGGGGAAAGTTCCTTTCACTCTCAATTTAGGCTGGAGAGTTTGGCAGAGAGGAACCTTCTGCAACTCAACAAGGACAAATGCAGGGTTCTGCACCTCGGGAGAAACCAATGGTGCATAGCCCTATGCACCATTGCGGGCTGGGGTCTGACCTTCTGGAAAGCAGCTCTGAGGAGAAGGAGCTGGGGATCCTGCTGAACAATTTTTACCAATTTTTTTTTTTAAATAAAAATTCCTTAACACTATTGTAGCGCTAAGAAACAGGCATTCTTTATTCGGCCAGATGCACGAAGGGATGTGTCCTCTAAAATATTGTGCGAGCTGAGCACAGGAAAATATTTTGCATAATATTAATTGATTTTCCCAGAATAAACATACGTAGGATAATCATTTCTCTGAATTTGTTGATATGTGTTCCCTCCCCTTTACACTTGTCTTCTTCTGTCCTGGGGGTCACTTTGGTGGTCCCTGGTGGTCAGTGACCCCAAAGTCATACCTGACCACCTAGTGAACTGGTAAAAGTTGGCACAACTAGGTTGGTTGCTTTCCAGTTCTTCCTACAGAATAAGTATTGTGCAGTTCCATAGGCCAGTGGTTTTTGAAGAATAGACATTGTATTAACCCACCAGGTACAAATGAGCTTTCATCTGGCAACTTTCCCTCACGTTGAGGCTTGTGAAGCTTGTCTTCCCTTCAAGCCTTCATAAGCCCCACTGTGGATTCTAATGATTTTATGATGTCCTGCTGACAGTCTATATCTCTCCAAGTCTCATTGTTTGTTAGATGAGACCAGGTGTCATTATGAAAGGAAAAATAATTTCTCCAAACACATCCCAGACTTAGAGCCTGGGCCACTGACATGAGTTGCTGTACCTCCGGATTCCTACTAATGCAAGCATATATTTGAGTGCAATTCCACTTTTTCTTTCTCTATTTCCTGATGCGTTTCCTGATGTTTTAGTTCCATTATCTTACGCTTTAATTGTGGAGGTACGATTACCTGCCTACATGAGGCTATCAATCAGCTGCTGGGATTTTCCATAACTTTTAATGATGGGGCTTAACTCCCTGTCCTAATTACTGTAATTTGGTTCTTGTTCTAGAAATTTCAACTTATTGCTAGGTATTAGCGCAAGGATACCTTTTTCAGCAGCCTCTTTGGGTGTTTTGTCAGCTAATCGATTCCCCATATTAACTGGGGAGTTTCCAAGCTGATAGGCTTCACAAGTGCATTGCGGCCACTTTTTTCAGCTTTTCCACACTCTGTAGTAGTTGACTAATTTCTATTTTATACTTCACAGGCCACTCCTGTGCCTATAACAATCCCCTATCCTTTCATATGGCTCCGTGGGCATGTATTACTTCAAAACCGTATTTTAAATCAGTCCGTGTATGTACGCCTTTACCTTCTGTGATTGCCAGCACTCAGTGTAAAGCCATTAATTCTGCTTTTCGTGCTGATGTGTTGAGGAAAGCCTGGACTTCTCTTACCTGAGTCAAGGTTACCATTGCATACCCAGCTCCCCATCTTCCATTTCGTACCATGCTACTCCCACCACTGTATAGCTCCAGTTCTGGGTCCTGGATGGGATCGCTATTGAGGTCCAGTCTTAGGTTCAACACTGTCCTGCTCCAGTAAGGCAACTTGGTATTTCAGCATCCTGTTAAGAAGGCATGTAGATCTTGTACAGATCTTGGCTCCAGAATCTGGCAAATGGCTTCTTTTTGGCTGCTTCCCAAGCTTTTTGGCTGCTTTTTTCTTGTGACACAACAAAACCAAGATATATTACTGCTTTGCTTTTTTTCCTGTTTGTGCCATTTTCTTTGAAATACTGTATCCAGATTGTCCTAAGAAATTTAACAAATTTATAGTAGCATCAAGGCACTTCTTTCAGTCTTGGTTGCTGGCAGAATATCATCTATACATTGTAGTAAAATTCTGTTCAGATTTTCTTTTTCCAGCTTTCCACTTTCTTTTGCCAGCTGATTGCCAGATATAGTGGGGCTGTTTTAAAGCCCTGAGGTAGCAGACTCCCTGTTAGCTGAACCTTCCACCTAGTGTTTGGATTCTCCTACTCAAAAGCAAACAGTTGTCCAGCTTTGATCATCCAGGCATCTCAGTTGCCCATACCTGTGGGGTTACAACATTCTCTGCCTCCTCTGGGATTTCTTCTACCTCCTTGGATTCCTGTAACATAAAAATCTTTGTCTCAATGGCTTTTCATTCAGGTATTTGAATTTGTATTTCCCCGTCCAGGAAAGTTATTTGGTTATTCAATTTTCCCAATAAATCTCTCCCCAACAGGGGTATTGGGCATTCAGGCTTATACAAAAATTGATATGTCCCCCACTGTTTTCTTAATTTAAATGGTAAAAGTTGTAGAGAAAAAGGCCTGTTCTCTTTCTTTCCTCTCGCAGGACTTACAGGTTCCGAGTTAAGTTTTCCTCTGCATGTATTCAGTACTGGAAAAGGTGCTCCTATATCAATTTCAAAAAATTACCTTTTCATTCCCCGGGAATAGTGTAACCAGGGCCTCAGATGAGGCTGATTCCTGTGGTCCCCTTCAGGGGAATTCTTCATCTTCACTTGCGGTCATGAGCTTGATAATTTGAAGAGCCGTGTTTAGGTTTCCTGTCTGATTTCCCCTGGCCTGCGGACACTCCCTTTTCCAATGTCTGCTTTCTTTACAAACTGCCAAAGTATACTTCAGCCATTGATTATTACAATACTCAACCAATTGTTTTCAAGTGAGCAGGGTTTTTGAGCCAGTGTCTTTTGAAAAGTAAGTGTTGTATTAACCCATTAGGTGCAAACAGTTTTTCGTCCTCAACACGAGCTGTCCATGAGCCAGCAGTGTGCCCTTGTGGCCAAGAAGGCCAAAGCTATCCTGGGGTGTATTAGGAAGAGCATTCCCAGCAGGTTGAGGGAGGTGATCTTGCCCCTCTACTAAGCCCGGGCAAAGCTGAATCTGGGGTGTTGTGTCCAGTTCTGAGCTCCTCAAGACAAGAGAGATATGGGGCTCCTGAAGCAAGTCCAGTGGAGTGTGACAAAGATGATTAATGGGCTGGAGCAACTCTTTTATAAGAAAAAGTTGAAAGAGCTGACTATATTTATCCTGGAAAGTAGACGACTGAGAGGAGACATCATCAATGTTGCAAAGTATCTGAAGGGGAGGTGCTAAGATGATGGAGCCAGGCTCTTCTCAGTGATGCCAAGCAATAGGACAAGAGGTAATGTGCAGGAACTGATGCACAGGAACTTCCATCTGAATATGCGGAAGAACTTCTATGCTGTGTGATTGACCATTCACTAAAGAAGATTGCCAAGAGATGTTTTGGAGTCTCCTTCACTGGCAATGTTCAGGAACCATCTGGACACACTCCTGTACCATGTGGTCTAGGATAGTCTACTTGAGCAGCGAGGTTCGACCAGATGTCCCACTATGGCCCCTTCCAACCTGACCCATTCTCTGATTCTGTTAGGGGTTCAAAACCTTTATGTGCTTTCAGTTTGATCGGGTGTTGTTTTATCATCAACGAGTCTGCTCCTGGTTTGAGTTCTGCTTTTAAGTGGAGTCATGTTGTTTGCTTTAGCTGGTTTCTTTGAATCTCATACTGGAGGACCTGCATTCAATATCACCTCCTGGATGTCATTCTCAGGTTCTTCTAGGTCTGATTCATTAGTAGGCAGATTCAAGCCTTCCATGCCTTTTCTTGTGGGTTGTGTAGCTCTACAGAGTTTTCAAAAAAAGTTATTTGATCATTAACTTGCATTAATAAATCTCATCGTAACAATGGAAGGGGATATTCTAGCATATATAGAAACAAATTAGTCAGTTTAGTATCTCCAAATGTACACTTAATGAGTTGGAGGAATGGCCAAAAAGCTCTTCTTTCCATTGTCCCAGCAATTAGTATCTTAACTTTGCTTAGCAGATCCTTGCAGATAGTTATTAGTGAACATGTGACCCCTCTACAAATCAAATAGCTCTTGTTTCGTTCCCTGGTTTTGCTGTAACTAGGGTATCTGCTGGAGATGCCTTGATATTTTCCCCCAGTCATCTTTACTCATTGTCAAAAAATCCTCCAATATCACAACATATACATCTTCTAATTAACCCTTCCTGCCTATAAATAATGCGAAGATTTAGGGCAAAGGTGGGGCAGAAACCTCTTTCAGACCTCTGCCTAATTGCTCGTTTCACCTTTTCTAATACCATTCTCTTTTCTTCCACAGTAAAAAGAGATTCAATATAGTTTAAATATCCCCTCTATTAGAGTTATGAGTCAGAACCTTTATTTCCAAAAACTTCCTTCAAGATTCTCTTGGTAGGAACCAAAGATGATTTGCAGTTCAACAAATCTGAAGTATTAAAAGGTACGCATGTAAACGGCTGGCGGACCCTCCACTTCCATTGCTTGATTGAAAGGTGACTGTTTCACTGGCTGGGACTGAGTCTGACCTGAGTCTGGCCTACAATAGGACTAAAATCCTCACCACCTCTTGTATACTCTTTATTTTGATATATATCCTCTCTATCCATCCCTGTCCCAGTGTTATATGTGGTGGGAAAGAGGAAACTCGTGTGCTCACACATGTTCAGTTCCTCCCCTCCACAACATACTTGCTGGTTTTCCTCCTCAATACATGGCATCAACATCAACACATCTCATCCCATTTTACACTTTTCAGAATCTAACCCAGAGGGCTACAGGAGGAAAAGAAGCTAATTATTTGGAAAGCAATAATGTCCTCTTTGGGCAACGGTGGTGCTGATGAGAAAATTAGGTAATGCTAAAGGGCAAACTGAGTGAGTAGCACAAGTATGTATGAGGGACAGGGGTGACAGTAGCCCAAGAATTATTAGAATTGGTACAGCAAAGAAAGGAGTCGAGAATAAGAAAGTAAAACATGGGAGAAGTGAGTAAAGTGCAAAGAACTGATTGGAGGCAAACTCAAGAAATTAGTGACAAAAAAGCATAGAGTTGCATGGAAAAGAAAAATTTGACATGGTATTTTATGAGATAAGATGGAACTAATTTTCTTAGAAGAAAACTATAAAACAAGAGTGAGAAATAAAATGAAACTGAAATAAATTAAGAATGACACAATGGTAAGAGTGATTTTGTTTTAAAGTTGACTTCTTTTATGGTAGAGTGTTCAAAAGGAAACCATGATGCAATTTTTTTTTTTGTTTCTTGAGATAAAATACTCGAAGGTTTAAAATTATGGGATGAAAAATGGTATCTATTAGAACAGGACCTTTGCGTATGTAGGAATTTTCATAGTTTTCTGCGGGTAGGTTGCTTTAGCATGAAAATAAAGATAATCGGTCACTTGAGATTATGTTCGTACTGGTATTTGAAATGCTGCCTGAATTCTTAAAAACACTGTAGATTGTTTTGCATATTTTATTTTTGGCAGTAATGACCTTAAATGTGGATAAAGTAATGGGGACAGCAGAAGTGAGCAATTAACTTGACAAAGAGACAAATGTACAGGACATGTGAGGAGGGGGTGGAAGACTGGAAGAATCATACCAAGCAAAGAAAATAGAAAGAAGCCACTGGAAAAGGGAAATATGAGCCACAGTTTTAAGAAGGAGCTATGCAAGGGGAGCAGTAAGCCAAGAAGAAAAAGACAGGAAATTTTTTTAAGGACTTATTTTTCTAGGCAGCCTTGTAATGACTTGCAGGTAATGTAGTAACCTGTGTTGATGTGTCATTATTATCAGATGTGCTAGTGTGTCTTCCGGGAAAGAGGAAGAGAAGAAGGAAATTGAAACTGTCCTTCTACTGAACTTAGCAGAAATGTGTCACTTAACTCTCATGAAGTCAATGTGATTATTCCTGCATGGAAAGAAGAGACAAAACCAGGATGGCTTACTTCATTAACCTAATTTAAACTTAATGAAAAGAACAAAAGCAAATGAAGTATAATTGTTACAGATAATGCAGTAAGTGTGCGTAAGTGTGCATAAGAATGGTATCCTATGTGTAGAGTGGCCTGTGCTTCCCATCCTCTCAGGGGAGTTATGAAAGACAGCAAAGTTTGACAGTAAGAGTTCATAACTTAAATATTTCTGTTTGATTATAAGGGGAACAGAACTGCTAACAACTCTGCCTCATTAAAAGTTATATCTTTAGCAATGTCTCTTCTGCCAGAAGGGTTGAGGCAAAAGTTGCTAGCACAGGTGTTGGCTCTGTGACAGCTGGAATGAGAAGCTTACACTAAGCAGGGTAAGAGATAAAGGGGAGTGAGCAGTGAGTGTTTTGCCCTGATTATAATTAATAAAAATTCTTTTTGTTTACAGTGAGAAGAGTCCCTGTCTTGAGGACCATACAACCTGAAGCACGTGCTGCCAGTTTATTTAGTACATTGTACCTGTTCATGGAGTGGTGTACTTAAAGCTCGGGGAAGTAAAATAAGCCTTAAATTTACTTTCTACAATCTGTATTTCTATAATTGCATACCATTTTTACTGTGAAAAAGGTAAAAGAAGTAAGAAGGCTACATCATTCTGGCAAGTCCCTTCCAGAGCTGATCCGGAAGTTCACATTGTTTATTCACAGATCTCTGCTGTTTCTAGCAAAATTGCTTTAAGAATTTAACTCAGTATGCACTTTTGTCTGTTAAAATCTTGTTAATTCCTGATAGTACATCTGTCAACCTTAATTATTTGAGATGCCAGTAATATTTGCAGTGAAAATTAACATTTCATGAAATGACAATCTCTGGTCAGTATATGATTTAGGACCTTTTTCTTGGTTTGAATTGTTGCAGCATATAGGAGTCTTTTTTTTTTTTAACGGAAAGGCAGTGATCTTACAAAGAAATATGGTTTTATAATTGTGTTTCAAATTTGACACTATTGAAATGGCTGAGACATTACATTTTCTTTCAAGTTTTTGTTTATTAATTCTGTAATGTTTTGGCCAGATCTCATCATGTTGCATTTTCTACATTCATCTTTCTAAAAAGATGCTTAACTTGAGCAAAACTATTGTGATGAGTATAGCATTCATAGTTACATAGTTTATAGTTTTAATATAAAGAAATATTTTATATGTGTCATAAAACCAGTCTTCTCTAGCAAGAAAAATCTTAAATTATTTAATAACTACTTGAGAAATTTGAATGGCAAGTAGGCCTATTAATGCTTAATTGGTCACCTGGGGGTTTTGAGGTATTAGGGGTGAATATACAACTCATCATGTGAGCACAGAAGTTAGAAAATTGAGAGTAAAATTGGTCAATGTACCTCACATTTTGTTACGTAGAAGGAAAGGGGCGTATCTACTCTATGTGTTGTTGTTGTCCATTCTTTCTCTGACTCAGAAATGGTAGTCTCTGTAAGTCTGAGCCTCTGCTATTTTTGAAATTATATGGAAGGATGATATGCATGGGGCCATTTAGAGCTTTCCACAATACCGTTGTCTTTTATGCATGTGGGTGTTTCTGTGTAAAAGACAGAGTGATGTAAACATAGTCTTCTCCTGGAGTTATATCCAGTCCTCAAAATTTGTCTTAATCAGGAGTACGAGCCACTTTTCTTTTAAAAATCTTCAGATAGTTTGGAGCCTTACTACCTAAGATACCACCATTTCTTCACCTAGTCATCACTGTAGGACTGAAACTGTCCCATGATCTCACCACATGAGCCAGCATTGTGCCCAGGTGGCCAAGAAGGCCAGTGGCATCCTGGCTTGTGGCCCACAGAACCAGGGCACTTATTTTCCCTCTGTACTCAGCACTGGTGAGGCCACACCCCAAATCCTCTGTTCAGTTTTTGGCCCCTCACTACAGCAAAGACATTGGGGTGCTGAAGTGTGTCCAGAGAAGGACAACAAAGCTGCTGATGTGTCTGGAGGGTAAGTCCTATGAGGAGTGGCTGAGGGAGGTGGGGTTGTTTAGCCTGAGGAGTAGGAGGCTCAGGGGGGAAGTTATCACTTTCTACAACTTCCTGAAAGGAGGTTGTAGCCAGATGAGGGTCACTTTCTTCTCCCGGGTAATAAGTGACAGGATAAAAGAAAATAGCTTCAGGATGCAACAGGGGAGGTTTAGATTGGATATTAGGAAATATGTGGATGTGACAATTAGGGGTGTGGTTTAGTGGTGAATATGGCAGTATTAGGTTAACAGTTGGACTAGTTGATTTTAGAGGTCGTTTCCAACCTAAACGATTCTGTAAACTTACCTTATCAGCTGAAGTAATTTCAAGTTCCAGTTGTTCTCCAAACTCAATACAATGGCATCATGTTTAACCAAACACAGCAATTTCTAGTGGATCCAGGTATGACTATAGCTCAGCAGTGTCTGGTCAGCAAAACCAACAGTATTAACCCTAACTCTTAAAACAGTTCCCAGTGAACAGCACTAAGACTACCTCATCATCCCTAAAGCTTGTTCCCAGATTAATATAACTATAATTCTAGTACATCAAACCCTGCAAGTGCGAAGACTAGAAATAGCACATCAGGATGCTGGTTTCTGGTCTAAACCTAGGTGCGATGACATGTTTACATGATTTATTAGTATGGGTTACAGCAGTCTATTTCTACATCTTTCATTAGGTCGACAATGCCAGCTAATCCTCCCTGAAACCATACCCCAGCAGAGCCGTCTTCCAGCTTGATCTTGCCTTTCGCCCAAAGCAGATCCAGCCTTTACTGTTGAACATCATCCTTTGCTACACTTCCAAATTGAAATGCTAACCTAATTTTACTGTCTAATTAAAGACAATTGCTTCTTTTGTGTTTGGGTTTGGTTCTGGGTTTGCAGTTATGTTAGTACATATGTTGACCTCTGAAAGTCCATGAAAAAAACCTCTACCCGCTTAACCCCATTAAAAACCAAGAATAAAGTTGGTACTTCTCATACAAGGTTTTCAATATTTGCCAAAAAAAGTGGAAGGGGCAAATAGGAAAAGTGTTTCCAGTAATTATATCTTAATTACAAAAATATTTACTTATGAAAGCTGAAGCGATTAGTCATCAATTAAGGAACACATGCATGCCAAATTTTACTGGGTTTTATTTGAATAATAAAATATATGAAGTTTGATCTGCTGGAAATGTATTAATTTATAAGGGTATATCTTTTCTTGTATAGTGATCTGATTATTAATGAAATGTCAGAGAGAAAAGTATTTCAAAGCTAAAACTGTGTGTACCGAGGCCAGAATTTTTTTTCTTCACAACATCGTAAGCTCTAGAAAATACAAGCAAAAGAACTAGAATGTCGTTCATAATCAGATTGTCAGTACAGTATATTGCTTAAGTATGACAAAATAAACAATAATCAAAATTAAGATGATACCTACTAAAAATGATTAGGTGTTGCAAATATGTAAGTAATATAAGGTCAGTTGAAATTACACCTATTCTTAGATGTTTTTGGAGATTCATAAAATCATAGAATGGTTTAGTTGGAAGGAACCTTTAAAGGTATTTTAATCCACCTCCTCCCCTTGTAATGGGCAGGGACACCTTCCACTAGATCAGGTTGCTCAGGGCCCCGTCCAGCCTGGTCTTTAACACTTCCAGGGATGGAGCATCTACATCTTCTCTGGGCAACCTGTTTCAGTGTCTCACCATCCTCATCATGAAAAATTTCTTGCTTATTTCCAGTCTGAATCTACCCTCCTTTAAGCCATTATCTCTTATTCTGTTGCTACAGGCTGTGCTATAAGGTTTGTACCCATCTTTCTTATAGGCCTCCTTTAAGTATTTGAGGCCCCAATAAGGTCTCCCTGAAGCCTTCTCTTCCCCAGGCTGAACAACGCTAACTCTCTCCGTCCATCTTCATGAGAGAATTTTTCCAGCCCTCTGATCATCTCGGTGGCTCCCTCTGGGACTTGCTCTGACAGTTCCATGTCCTTCCTGTGCTGGGACCCCAGAGCTGGATGCAGCACTGCAGGTGGGGTCTCACCAGAGCAGAGCAGAGGGGCAGAATCCTCTACCTGGCCCTGATGACCACGCTGCTTTGGATGCAGCCCAGGACACATTTGGCTCTCTGGGCTGTGAGTGCCCATGGCTGGGTCACGTCCAGCCTCTCAGCCACCAGCACCCCCAAGTCCTTCATGGCAGGGCTGCTCTCATTCTTTTTTTCCAACCCAGCCTGTGTTGATTCTGGAGGCTGCCCCAACCCAGATGCACGACCTTGCATCAACCTTGCATTTGAACTTGTTGAGTATCATGATGTTCTCATGGGCTCATTTCTCAAGTCTTTCTGTATGGCATCCTGTCTCAGGTTTGTCAGCTGTACCACTCAGCTTGGTCGTGTCATTAAACTTGCTGAGGCTGCACTCAATCTCTTTGTCTATGTCAGAGATAAAGATACTAAACAGTACTGATCCCAGTAAGGACCCCTGGGGGACATCACTTGTCACTGATGTCAGTTTGGACATTGACCACTATCCTCTGGATGAGATCACCCAGTCAGTTCCTTATGGAATGAACAGTCCATCCATCAAACCATATCTTCACACTTCAGAGAAAAAGATGTTGTAGGGGGACCATGTAAAAGGCCTTACAGAAGTTCAGACACATTTCATCCATAGCTCTTCCCTTTCCACTAGTGGAGGCCCTTCATCATAAGAGACCAGTACATTGTTCTGTCAAGGCTTGTCCTTGTTGAAGCGGTGCTGATTTTCTCAAATCACCCCCCTGTCCTCCATGCACCTTAGCACAGCTTCTAGGAGATTATATTCCATGATCTTCCCAGGCACGGAGGTGAGGCTGACAGGCTGGTACTTCCCAGCGTCCTCCTTTCTACCCTTTTAAAAAACCAGTGCAATGTTTGCTTTTTCCAGTCACCTGAGACTTCTGCTGACTGCCATGATGGTTCAAGTATCATGAAGAGTAGTTTGGCTGCTGCATCAGCCAGTTTTTTCAGGACTCTGGGGTGCATCTCATCTGGTCCCACAGACCTATGTACCTTCAGGTTCCTCAGGTAGTCACAAGCACTTGATACTCTCTTACAGTAGGAGAGGGTTTTCTTTCCCATTCCCTCCCTTGTGGTCCATCCCCTAAATGTGTGTGAAGAGAGATTGCCAGAGAGGACTGAGGCAAAAAATTAGTTGAGCATTTCAATTAGTTGAGCCTTCTACTCATCTGTTTTTACTGGTTTGCCAGTCTAGTTCATTGAGGGTGGGGGTTACACGTTCTGTGGCCTCCTTCTTCTGGCTGACATGCCTGTGGAAATATTTATTATTCTTTGTGTCTCTTTCCAGGTTTGGGGCTGGGTCTTTCATGGCTTTAGCTACAAATACTGCTTATCTAAACATTTACATATTATAAAGTTGTAAAGGAGATTACAATTTTACCCCTTGAAAGTTATATTATAATTTCATCAAGTACTTTTTAGTGTCAACAGAATTTATCTTTTTAGAACTATTTCTATTCCTAACTATCCATCAGAGAAGTGATTCATGAACTCTGTGCAACCCAAAACAGCAACGAGCAAGACATTTCTAGATGGTTCACATTTGCTCCTCATTACACAGAAAATGCAGAGCATTCTTGTCCCAGGCTATTCTAGGGGCCTGTGAGAAACAGGGCTTTCTTGTGCCAACAGCTTACTGGAATCACTGAACAGCACAAAACTCTCTGGTTAAACAGCTAGACCTTTACAATGACAAGTAAGGTAAGCGGGAGTAACCTCACAACAACGCAGTACCCTAGCACTTCTGGTGTCAAATGTAGACCTATGAGTGAAGCATTAAGCTAATTGAACGTCATGTGCTAAAATTAGATACTCAAGAAGTGCATCCAAAACTGACAACATGGTGAATAGTGGGCCATTTAAAATCAGTATGGGCAGTTTGTGTCTGTCTTGATCGAGAAGGACAGAAATGGTAAGGGAAGTCTTAAATTCTGTTTTGCTGCTAATACAGGCAGCTCAAAATAGCTAGTTCTGGATAAGCACTTAGTCAGTTTGCAATAAATAGATTCGAGTTTTCTTTAACTAACGTATCTGTCTAAGATATTTTATACATACAGTAAGGTATCACTTCCTAAAGGTAATGTGAGTAATTTCTTCCAGCTGCTTAATTAACTTGCTAGAAGTGATTGTGATTTTGGTTTGCTGTGGTGGCATTCTGAACATCTATATGTCCAGTGTGATATAAAACTATCAGCCTTCTGTACACCATGACAGTCATCCTTAATTTCTGAAAAAAAAAGATATTTATATCTCCACAGTGCACACACTTAACGTATCTGTTACATGCAATATACGCAGAGTGACGTATCAGATAGAAACTATAAGGTAAGAAAACAGTTAACACTGAAGAAATAGAGTAATGGCTGAATGCTATATGACATTACAATATTGGGTAAAAACATTCTTGGACATCAGTGGAATTTTATAGAGTAAGGGATTAAGATGATTTCCCAAGAGAATGAATCTGTGACTGGCGACAGAATTGGTCCATTATTTTATGGATTTCATGATGCCTTTATTTTAAAATGGTTTTTTAGTTATCTGTGTTTAGGGGATTAGCGGAGACTAAAAACCGAAGAATTAAGTAATTTCATACTGCTCTATGGGATATAGACTAGAAATCGAAAACATTTTTAGAATTTTATTAGAGACATTCAGGAATTTTATAATTCATGTTGGTGTTTTTTTCACATAATAGGCTTTGCAATAAAATCTCTCTAGGAACATTACTGAAAATGTCAACAAATGGCGAAAGAGAGAAACAAATAGGGCTTTAGCTTTTCAACATGAGATATGATTTGAGTTATGTTTTATCCTCAATAACTCGATAACTGAGGGCCCTGCCATGTGTTAACTTGTGGAGATCATGCAATCGCAAATTTTACCGTCTGCTCTAAAACTATTACATCAGAAAAATTCAGTGTAATCAGCTCTCTGACATGTCCCATCTTGCATGTATCTAGATCTAATTAAAGAAAGGACTGTTTGTTTTAGGATCAGCTTGCTGAGAAAAGTAATCCTCAACTGTAAACTCGAACAGCTGCAAGGATCAGGGTGTGCTCTGACTGACACATCTCCTTTTTATTATCCTTGACTCCCCCAAGCTGAGCATTTTCAGCATTTCTCTGTTCCTTAGTCTTCTTTGTCCTGTTGCCTTTACAAGGTTTCTGAGGAGGATGGATTACTCAGTGTTAGGATGACTATGTCTGGCTCTTTCTGTGGTGCGTTACAAGAGGATTGAAGAATCCAATCCAATTGTGGTTTTGGTTTTGGTTTTTATTTGTTTATTTATAGTTTTTCTTCTAGTAGAATGTCTGGGGGTTTTGAGGTTTGGGGGTTTTTTAGCTGTTGTATCTAATATTTCAACCATTTTTTACACTTGCAGATTAGCAACCGCTTTTTTGTACAGGAACCTGTTGTTCGATGTTTTGGGAGGACACCTTGCCCTCGCAAACCCACATACCGTAAGTGGAGATTCTTTTTATTTACTGTGAGCAGCTTCCTGAGGCAGTGGAACTCCCCTAACGCGGTTGCAATGTGGGAATACACGGAGATGCTCAAAGAAGTACAAAACCTGGCAGTAGTAAGGAAGCCATCTAGTGGGCTTTTGTGAGACACACAGGCATGAGCACTTAATTAGTTTCTTCGGGGAGTTTCTGTCTTTTTGATTGCAAGATGTTGGATGTTGTGCTTTTGTCCAAGAACTATTAAATGTTAAATCCGTTACTTTTTGTCTTCATTGTAGAGAACTAATTTCCGCTGAAGTGTTAAGAGTTTCTGAAGTTCAGGGTATGGAGCTGCACTTTCTAAATACTCGTTTAATTAAGCTGTGGACACCAAGCTCCAGGGTTATTTTCAGTTTATATAATGGGAAGGGAAACGTACCGTATAATAATGAATGACGTTGGGAGACATTAATTCGTCCTTTGCTTCTATTTTCGATATAGTTTAATCTTAATGGTTTTGATGTTGTGTGTGATATTTTAACTGAATTGTAAAGGTTTCCAAATTCTCTTTGGAATTCTCCAAAAGATTTCTTTAGATTCTTTGAAAAGATTCTTACAGTTAATTTATGGATGCTTTTTCTATTACTTGTTTACTTACTAGAGTAAACTAAAAATCAATGGAAGTGATGACTTCTAATGCTTACAACAGCCCAAGGTTTGCAATCCAGAAAATTTTATGTTATAGCTCAAGGAGTAAGGAGAAATCACCAGTCCTTTCTAAGCTTGGAGAAAATGTTAGTTGAAAGGAAAATTAAGTTTTCTCTTCAGTGCAAATAATCAAGCACATTGTAGCTTTTTTCTATCATTTTTACTCATCAGAGCTTGATCAGGGACCAATCTTCAGTAAAAATACCTGACTTTGTTCCTTGACAAAGAGTGTCTTAAATTGTTGTAATGTGAGATATAATCACAAAGTCAGAAAAAGATGCAGCTGAATGGCTATTAATTTAAAAAGTAAGAAGATCTCACCGCAATACCAGAGCTGGATTTCATATTTTTGTTCCTCCTTGTATGGTATGATACTCTGAGGCATGCTTCTCTTCTGATCACCTTTCAAATCTGCCATATAGTACAGAATCTTTTGCTGAAGTTCATCTGACATAACTGTAAGTGTAGTTTATTAAGTAAGCCTATTCTTAACTTTTTTATCTCAGGCAACTCCTAGAACATTGGGAGGTTTTTATTCACATTTTAATAAATGATAAGCAAATCAAATTTTGGATAATGTTTTTAAGTAGTCTAGGTATGTATGCAAAAAACCCTGAATTTAGCTACGTTATAGTATCAAATAGTCAATGTAGTTCCACAATGAGCAAAAATATATTGCAATCATGTTCAAAAAATGTAATATTCTTGTCTTATGAATACAAAATGAAATGTAGGTTGTGCTGCTTGTTACTTTACTGTCTATTTTGTATAAAATGTGAGATATTTCAGGATGTTTTAATCACGCTTTTAAATTTGTTTATTTCTTTAACTACAGTGTCTGAAAGCCCATAAGTCTCTTACAAGTCTGAAACAAATGCACATACAAATTTGGAAACTACATAGGCCGTAGCTGCAGTAGCTCAGCTCATTTCAGCAGCTGCAGTAGCTCATTTCTTAATGCTGTGGTGTATAAGGGATGTCTCTGGCTAACATTGCAAAGCCCTACATAATTTTAGTCAACAATTTCCTCCTGTGAATTTTACTGTATATGTCTATGCAAATTTGCATGTTGGACCAATAAAAGCCCTGGTAAAATTTGTCTTTGGCTCAAAACCACCCAGAATTCAGTAAAATTGTTGCAATCATGTTTTTTTGCTATTATGGTTGATCCTTTTACTACTTTGTGAGAATCCCCTTACCTTACGAAAATGTGTTTTCTGCTTGTTGCATTCAAAATACAGTTATTTTATATTTCAGGGAGAAAGAAAGTCTGGATTAGAGAATTCCTTGTATAGTTATACTAGTATTAATAATTCATTTTCACTGAGAATAAAAGTAGTTGAGAATAATGTATTGCAGGAGAATACCTCCTTTTTCAGTTCTTTACTGACTTGTGATTTGAGGATAGTTGGCTGGAAGTGAGCAAATGCTGTTCTTAAGTGCAGTTTGTTTCCTACTTTTTACATGACTGCCACAATTCATGCTGCTATTTGAAAAAAGGCTTTCAGACCTGTTATAGTGTATACTGCATGACACATTTCCTGATAATTCAAAACAGATGTAAAATGTTTTCTCCTTTTCATGGTAATTTTATTCCTTGACATCCTTGCTTCTTGTTTTGCTGTTTCTA
>VZRR01007148.1:268809-304180 GCA_013398015.1 Oreocharis arfaki
GGGGGTGGGGTGGTGGAGAGAGTAGCTTTGGCTACAAGAATACAGTTTCTTGCCAGTGCTGGGCTATTTTGTATGTTGAAGGAGGCAAGATCGACAAATAGACCTTCTGTATTGATTTCCAAGAGAACTGAGAGGAAGCAAGTAGTCCAAAACACGTTCTTCCTGAATCGCTTTGCAAAGGTCTGGGGGAGGTGACGAAGTCTGCCTTTAAAATATAATAACAGAGTTTTATGGAAAAAAAAAGGAAATATAAGAACATAAAGTAGTGAAACTGATAAATGAACTAAAATGGCTGTTCTGGCATACACTGTATTTCATTAGTATATTTTTACTGCTAGAAATACATCAGAATGTTATAGGATTCACAGCTACTATATGAGCAGCTACACTATCTAAACTAGACTGATAGATGAGAAAGTAAAACAGTTCCTTCTTCCAGCATCTACAGTAAAAAGGGACGTATCTTTCCATCTCAGCTTTCAGGTTTTTTATCGTCTTCCCATGGCTCTGCTAAAAATGAAGTCAAATAACTGATCTTTTCTTAGACTTTTGGTTATGGGACGGCACCAAGCTACATTTGACTCATCTGTTTGCTGAACTAATCAGTTACTGGCCGATATAAAACACTTTCATAGTTCACCCTGAGAAAGAGGCACTTTATTTCTGAGGTTAAATTTTCAGCCTGTGAAATCACATTCCAGGTGAGGACCTACTTTCAAAGTAAGTTGTTTTCAAAATGTAAGGTAAAATTCTTTCAGGTTTTACAACTGCATCTGATCTGCTTCTACAAGGCTTTAGTGCTGTATTTTCATGTTTTGGTCATTTTCTTGTGTTAAAAACCCATTCAAACAGAAGAGCATTCAACTACAGTCTTCATTGTGTAGCTGAAGTGGCAAGGGTTCAAGAAACAGAACAGTTACTAGGAGATCTGAGGAACCATAATTCACAGTAGCCCTAACGCCTTCTAGAGTCTGCCTCTGCCAATACTAGCAGGTTCCAAATGGAAAACCTCAGAGTCACTGTTTTCCAAATGCCAGCTACTCAGCACTTCAATCACCCTGGTTGCTGTGGCCAAGAAAATTATGGCCTTATTTTTCGATTGTCTCAGGCATTACCAATGTCCATCACCTTGGTAAAAGTGTGATTGGTGATTTGCCCTGTTTAAGACCAAAGAGCAGAATTAAAAACATTCATGTTCTAATGCAAGGGGACGTGTAACATTCAAACCCAAGGAAACTGATAGCGGCAGTACCACTGCTTTAAGCAGTACAGCAGTACTTAACTGTTTTAAATGTAGCTGAAATTTACAGTTCAGCAGTAGAAGGTAGAGGACTGTGAGACAGCTCTTCCAATAAGGACAACAGAGTTCATTACCACAATATTTTTACTAGAAATTACTTTGTTAATATCTTTATTTCATTTATGCTGAACACAGACAGAAACAGCCTAAATGCAAGCAATAAGGTTTTCTTAACCATGGAAAAGGATGGTGCTGTATCCCTCAAAGAGGAGGAGACTGGCTAAAAAGCATTACGAGTGCCACTGTTATATATCAGGTGACAATTGATATTGCAATCTCTCTGTCTTTACCCTCCCCAAATATACCTTTGTCAGAATGCCTTCTGCTTTCATTGACAGTTAAGTAACACATATAGTAGATTATGTAATAAAATATTGACCATTCATAAATTAACACTTCAATGTACCGCCGATAACATCTTTGTTTGCCGAAAGCATGTCCCACTCTGATAAGGTGTATAATTGGGTATAACAGTGCAATTATACTATGTCTGTTCTCCTACCAACATTAGATAAACAGTGGTTCTTCTGTTTGTTGGTGGCAATACCACAAAATTGCCCACAAATTAGCTAGTTTGTGTAGAAGTGAGAGAATCACTTGTCAGCAGCCTACTTTATCCTTGTTGTTAATAAATACATCATTATTAGAGCTGTTTAAAGAATAAACATCTTCATTTGCATTTATTGTGTGATTAAGGGTCCGTAGTCGGGACGTGGACCTCGCTGAAATGTTATTACAAGAGAGTTTGTTTAGATGTCTGTTTAAGGTCAGACATGATAAGAAAGTACAACAAAAGATAGAGAGACTAGGATTTCAGGCAGGAGAGGATAAGGGTTATAGTGTATTTCTTTGTTTGACATGCTCTCTCCTGTGGAACATTATACTTTTTGCAGATTTTTGTACATTTTCAGATTTAAGGGAAAGCATAAGGAATAACATTTCTTCTAGGCTAAACTACTAGAAACAGAGCGTCTATTTTGTCTCTTCATTTCACAACCAGAATTTTTGGGTCATCAGATTCCTTCAATTTTCGTGGTTGTTCTGTATTTACACAGGTAGTTCATAACTCAGCAGTCCATGGTAAATTCCTGGCCCTATGAAATTCAGTTTGAAAGTCAACTTCAAGTCGTATTTCTAGGTTTAGAGTATTGCCAAATGGAAGCTGAAAAATTCTGACAAATATATAGAGATTAATCTTAGGTCATGAATTAAAAAGCTTCATCACCATGAATTAAAATAGTGCTTTCAGAAATTGAACAGGGCTAAAAGACAAAACAGAACATAGTTATAACATTTGTTTGACCATAAAAATACCATATCCCTGCCATAAAGACTGCAGGACTGAAGCCCAAGAGGTACACACTTCACTGCAAAGCTAAATATGCTGTCACTTAAATTTGCAGAAGGTTTACAAAAAGGATATGGTGTATCTGTATTTCTAAATTCAGATCTATCAAAGCCTTAAATGTGTTTTGAGTAATCAAGAGGAAAGCTGTGTAAAGTTGAGCTCATTTTTCTATCTTTGCCACCTATCAGAAATTGCTGTAACAGACTTAAGACAATTATACATAGGTTAAATGCTAAAATGGAAGCAAAATGATGATTAAATATGTGTAATAAGACAAAGTACATTAATCAACTAGTTGTTTTATAATAAACCAATTATTTTTTATGTTTCTTTAAGGAAAATTGTGTCATGGCCTTGAACACATCAGCAGGTTCTAATTGCCATGAGAAGCCTGTAACCCTCTTTCTGTGTATGCCCCCTGTGTAAACTCTTCCACTCACTGAGAGATTGAGTTGTTACTTTTCATTAGAATAAAAACCAGGCAAAATTACTTTATTTCAGTTTTGAAAAAATCTACTAAAAGATCAAAATCAATCCTGATAGACACATTTGCAAGACACGTTGTTTTGCTTTGTAATTCATTCTCTAAAGTGTTTATTCTTTGATAGATATGGAAAATCTGTTAGAACCTTGCTGTTTATCTGTGAGAAAGCACAGGGATTTCAGACATACTGTGGAGCTTCAATTCTGCATTAGAAAGAGGCCAGAGGAATGCATGTAGGAATTTGGAAATCATAAGTTAGCATTATGGATTTGCCTGGTATTGGTTGAATAATTTTTCTGTCTGTAGTTTATTTAAAATGTACACAATGAACTTTGTATCTACCTTTATTTTATGAAACTGATTCAGAATGTATTATGGAACTGTGAGTGTTATTGCAGGCTATGTCATTGTTTACCACATCTTCAATGATCTTGCTTATTTAGAATTCTAGCATGAGGAGTAAGCATGGATTTTCACTCAATCAGTATGTTTGGAGCACGATACATATCCAATTATACCTTGGAAAGGTGTGTATGTATGAATACAATGTGAGTTATGGAGCTAAATTTAGAGTTTGAGTACAAACAATTAAACCATTGTTGTCAGAATGAATTTTTCAGTTACCTCTAAAGAAAGTAGATAATGCTGAAAACAGTGGACGCAGAATGAAGAAGACATTGTAGAACACTTACAGTAATATAATCTAGCAACAAAGAGATTGCTCAAGGTTGATATTTAAGGATTTATCTCAGTGTCCTCCTGAAAGGAAAATTTCACATGAACAAATGTTTTATTCTCACCCGAAGTATTTATATCCCATTTCTCTGTCCTTGAGGCTCCTCCCAGAAGCCTCAGGTTTTCCTGGCATGAATTCCTCTTACAGAATAGAATCACCAGCAGTTATCATAGAGTAAGTGAGGTTGGAAAAGACCTCCAGAAATCATGTAGTCAGCTCTGCTGTTCAAAGCAGGCGGAACACAAACATATTACTCATTGCTTGTGATGAACACCATCACTTTTTGGCTGATTCATGGCTGACCTGAAGATCCATCTGACCATCAGTAACCAATCTTAGAGTTCTTCTCATCTAATGCGAGAACTGAGGTTTGTGCTGTATCCAGGCTACGCTGTGTAAACTCCAGTTTCAACAACTTTATTGGGTTTGCATGGCCTGGTTTGGGTAGCAGGGAAGGATGTGTATGTGTGTGTGGACTACAGGTCTGGCTTCTGTGAGAAGCTGCTGGAAGCTTCTTCTGTGCCCAGCAGAGCCAATCCCTGGTGGCTCCAAAGACTGATGTGCATCTGGCCAAGGCTTGGCCAATTAGAAATGGTGGTAACATCTCTGTGATAACCTATTTAAGAAGAAATAAAAACAAAAAATTTTTTCACAGTTTCAGTATCAGCCAGAGAAGATCAGAATGAAAATATGTGAGAACAACTTCATGGACACTGAGATCAGTGGCCCTGAACTGTTGTATCTATCAGTCAGATGCACCACAAACATCACTGGTGGCCATTGCTCAAGCAGAAATGGGGAAGTGGGGGCACACTGTCACATGCAGACTCAGCCTTGAAAGTGCCAAATAGAGGGGAAATTTTTCTTTCCTTGACTGCTTGTCTGTGCCCTTTAGTCATTCCAGACACAAGAGATCTAGGCTCTATGTCATCTGGAAATTGTTATCAAGGTTTGGAAAAAGAAATATGTATTTTGTTTTCAGCTAATGAGAACTTTTTATAGCTTGCTGATGTAATGAAATGTGGATAGCAGTTTACAACAGACCACGAGATGGTGCTAGAGATGGACGTCTTCGAGGAGCTGTACAACAGCAGCTGCTGTTTCTTGTTTCTGGGCAGCAGTTAGCCCATGTAATTTGCCAAAAGCAGCGCAGGGAGGGGCTAGTAGAGAATCGTCTTCTCTGCAGTCTCTTTGTATAAACAGGGAATATGAAGAGTCGCATTTAAAGCATACAAACTATGATTTCTTTGGTTGGACAAATTATAGACAAGCAGAATCAAAACCAAAAAGAGACTTCAAATAAAATCTGTTTGTACACATCTTCAAAATTCATGCCATATATATGTCGAAGTAGCAACACCCAAGGCAGAGAACTCTTCTGTTTAAATCAGCTGGGAATTAGAAGATACGTATATGTTGTATTTACTGTAATGGCACCCTGACCACATCATCCTATTTAAGAAAAAAGAAGCCTTGACATCAGACTGTGAGTGACTGCGAAGTGAGAACTTCACGCCAGGGAAAAGGCATTAATGAGTCCATCTCCTGAGGTGTTGTGTTACTGAAGATCCTTTACTGAAACTGCAGTAACTTGGGTTACTTACAAGTTTTAGCAGTATTGCAATTGCACCAACCTGAGATTGTAGTAATTTGTTTAGACTGTAGAGACGTTCAGTAGACTGACAATTTCCGGCTCCAATTTCTAGTTCTTTTAGCTCCCTATAATGAAGGTGCTGTGTAACATGAAGAAGGATCACCCCACTTTACAGTTATTGTAGTTCTTCTCACGGGCTTTATTGTAGAAAGTCACAAATATGGTCAAAATACTAGAAGTTACATATGAAGAATACTTGCATTACATTGGTCTACAGCAAACAAAATTAAGTACTTTCTTTAAGGCACAGCTTTAGAAGAGCAGAAATACAAAAGAAAAATATCTGTGATATTATTTTATTAATTATCACATCTGCTAAATAAAAGTTAAAGAATATCATTGTTGGTTTTGACAGCAATAGAGTAATTAAATTTCATATTTGAATGTTAGGCACATTGGAATTTTTTTTGTTGTACAGTGTTAGAAGCTATATTTTTCTAAAAGACTAACAGGCTTTCATTTTCTGTTTAAAAATAAAATTTCAGTATGATTTCCACCTCACATGATAAAAATTCATCTGCCACTCACTAGACACTTAGATTAGTGGGAATTGGAAAATGTCAGTTTGAAGGGATTTTATGATCAAAATAAGACTCCAGAAAGATTAGGACAGAGAATTTTGTAACTTACTTTACTATGTACATTTAGAGTTAAAAATATCTCTGATTTTATTATGTTTTATGATAAAAGAAGTAAAATTATGTTACTATTTTAGATATCAAATCTGAAATTTTACAAAATTACCACTGCTGTTTTCTGTAAGGGCTTTCTTCCCTTGAATCGTTAAAAAAATTATGATGGCAGACAGTAAAAGTGCAAAATTCTCCATATAACCATATATTAAATTTTAACTATAAAAGAGATTCAAATTTAACTGAGATAAATGTTACTTTTGTGGTGATATCAGCAATGCTGATTTCATTAATATGCTATGTACAAGCTTTATGCTGTGTTGTCATCCTTTCATCAACTTGCCATCTAGCACGTTCTGTAATTCAGTGAGGCGATTACACTACCAATAATAAATGTATGATTATGAAGTGTTAGTGTATCGGATAGTGAAATTAATGTACCTACTACATGACTGAATCTGTTTCTTGTGCAACATGTTAGGTAGTGCTAAAATAACTTGGTTCTAGTGTAATAAATGCTTAAATTAATATGTAAAGTTTGGGGCTTTTTTTTCTTCACATTAACTTTAATGAATTCTTGGCAGATCCAGAAGTTGTAAGTATTACTTATAAAATACTTAAAAGCTCTCTTCAGTCCGCATTATAACCAACATAATGGGTTTCACTATTTGAAGAATACAACAAGCAAGCCATGAAATCTTTTAAGGTCTCACAGACCTGTGGAGTTTAGTCTACATCAGAAAATTGCCTTCTTGTAATGTTCATTGGTGTGACTTACTGAGTGACTGACATTAACATTGCTGTTTCAGATGTGCGTTCTTTATTATATTTACATAAGACAGTTCTTGTAAGTGTTGTGTTATCTTGTAGGCTGTTTTGCTGCAACTAAGCAGCAGCCTCTCGGCATAGGTGCATCATGTCTATCATTTACACACATACGGTCTCAAATTACTTGCATCACAGAAAATTGCCGCTAAATCACAGTGGAATTCCATGTACAACAGTGAAGAACCAGATCTTTAACACCTAGTGATCCTGATAACTTTTGTGTTGTTTCCTCATGTATTTCAAATGTGTTATGCTTTGCGAGGTATGGTCTATGGACATTTAAGTGTCAACATCTTCTATTTGACACTGACAGACCCTGCTGCTCGAAGGTAGGTACTCTTATGTCTCCTCCAGTGTACCCCACATAAGCACCTAGTGGTTTTTTTATCCAGCAATTTTGAACATTATTGTTTTTCTGATGTTGTTCTCCACTCTGTTTTGCTATGAACATGTGGTTGCATTTCCCTGTATGACTCAGAAGTGGAAGCCAATCTGTCAGAGCAATTTTCTGCTGCATTCACAGGCATCTCTTATGACCCGTCAGTTCAGTGTTCCTCCCTCCCTCTGCCTGCACATTGTGCATCTGATGCTCTGTGATTTTCTTTGAGAGCTGCCACGCTGGAGGGATGCTGAAATTGCATAATGGAGTATAAGGACTGACTTGGAGCTAGCTACAGATGCAGGGAGATCTTCTAACTTTCAGCATCTTCCCTTATGCTCAGATAGACCCAAGACAACTTTTCTACCTCTTTCTCAAAGTCAGTCAGTCAGGACACGCACATATGCATTTAAGAACTTCTAAATGTTTTCTTTTCAAGTTCAGGTGAGCTTATAAGAGACATTTTTTGGGAAGTAAAATGTTACCGCACGGAGAATTAACTGCACGTTTTATGATCAGATTCATATATGCTTCTTATTGTTGGCATCTTTGAAATATCCCCTGTATATTTTCCCATACCAGAATATTTTGTTTCCTTTAAAACATAATTGTGTAGGTAAGACACAGAGACTGAGCAGTTAGTATGTTTTTCAAACTTAGCCTTCCTCTTTTGCTACTGAAAGTACAGAAATGAAAGACATTGGTGATTTAGAAATCATGAAAATGTAAGAATTTAGCTCAAACAGAAATTAGCTGATCTCAAACGTCTTCATCTTCTTAGGAGCTATATGGGCACTTAGGCCACTGAAAGGTAGACAAGTTACTTTTCTTGTAAATATGACACCCTGAAGTAAAAATTTTTGTCCTCGTTGGGTTCTTTGTTTTCCAGCTTGCGAATATCAAGTGAGTCGTCGTTCACACACAGATAGTAACTTGTATCTTCATAGCATTGGAACTGCACTGAATCTCCTTGGTAATGCATGATGAAAAAGTTATTGTCTTCACTCAGCTATGAAAATACACAAAGTAAGGAACACATTATATTTCTAATGCCTTTCTATAATGATAAATGTGACAAAAATTCATGGATGTTGTTGGCTTGTTATATTTTATGCTTCTTATGCTTTTTCCTAGTGACTCAAATTTACCAATTTTTAAATAAACCTTAGACAACAACTAATCATTTTGGGATAGATTCTGTGATAACTATGGGTAAAATAATACCCATCTCCCTCAAATGACTGCATAATACCAGACTAACAGATGCATTCCTTTGCTTCACAAAAACACCAGCACAGTATCCCCAGTATCATTATGATAGCTTAGGTTTTTCATCTGGTTCTTACCTTAGGCCTACCCTGTCAACTGCCACTAGCAATAAAATGTCAATCCACAATTTTTCTTGCCTCTTTTGAAGTAAAATTAGAATATACAGTAGAAATTACTCTTAAACAACTGTTCTATTGCCTATGGCTATTCTGTACATCTCTAGTTTCCGATGCACTTTTTTTAAAGATCCATCTCTGGAGCAATAGCTATTGTCTAAAGAGCTCCTTTGTGAGTGTTTGTGTGTGTGTTTGGGCTCCCTAGGCACCTCAGGGTGGGGATGGAGAAGTAGTTACAAAAGCACATCATGCCAGAGAGGGCAAGAGTATGTGCTGAAATCTGCAGAAGCCGGTAAGCTTTGGGCACCAAAGGGCTGCTGAACCTGCCCGTGGTCTCCAGCACACCTCCAGCACCTACCACATGTTGTGTAATCCACACCACATCCAAGGGGGCAGTGGCTGCTACAGCTGGACAAAGATTAGAGGCCAGTTGTATGTGAACACAGCTGCTGAAACCAGGGCCCCTGGGTGTGACTGTGCACAGCTGCTTGGAACCTGCTGGAGTGTGGGTGTGAGCCCCTGCTCTTGCTTGTGTGCACTGAGAATACTGTGTGAATAGTTATCTGCTGCTAATAGCAAGACATTAACTAATAGAAGGCTGAGATTTGTGTTTCCCCAACTCAAACTCCTGTCAGAGAGCAGGGAATTTACAGTATCTTTTGGGAAAGACTGAATTTATCATAATCAAATTATTTAAACTTTCCTTTTGAGTGACCTCTTTGAATACTCTCATCATACCCATGAGACAGTTCTATAACTCTGACCAGTCTGGTATATTATCACTGCTTAAGGGGACATCTAAAAGGAAAATGGATGCTTGAGGAAAAGCGGGAGCACACTTAAAGGTATCATCTATGCTGGAGATTACAGTGTTGTCAATAGCAACTTTTCCAGAGAAGGAGCAATGTGTCCTTTCAGCCCATATGACAACAGGCGATGGAAAGAAAATATCCTGCAGTTATTACAGAGTACCTGAAAGATGCTTGAGGACACACTTTCTATTATCAGCAAAGCTATAATGGGAAGCAGCTAAAACATTCTGTCTCGATCAAGCCACGGTAACAACAGTGTATCTGCAGCTTCAATCCAAAAAGCCTCTTTTTAAAAATACTATTAAGAGAGTTGAATAAAATTTGTCTTTGGGAAAGAAATACCTTTTAGGGACTAGGAATGGTAAAAAGTAAACATAAACAGAATAAGAATGTTTGGTGAAAGAAAACTTGCAGAAGCGAGGAGATTCATATTTTTAATGCAGAAATTCATGCTAGAGCAAGGGAGATTCCAATGGGATCCTGTAAATGGAAAGCAAAAATTACATGCTTGCAAAAGCAGATTGAGATCCAGAAATTTAAAAATACCTGCTGTACCTGCATGAAATGATGGAAAATTAGGCGGAAAACTATAAGAGGAAAATGATTTGGAGAATGACATTATGTGACTGGGAGGAGGAAGAGGAGCTCAGACTAGAAGCATGATGAAACACCATTAGGACTGGGAGGTGCAGCAGGTTGTCAAAGAGCAAAAAGTTCTGCAAGAAATCATGGAAGAGGTAATTTTCTATTATGACCTGTAAGGCAGGATGATGAGGAAACCTGGAAAATGTAGTGGACAACTGCCAAATAAAGTTCCTCCTGAGGACAGCTTCTACAGTAGCAGTCAAGATAACTTGCAAGTTGCAAGAAAAAAGCTACTGATTTTTATTTACAATCCGATCATTTGTTTTCCATTGCATTAAATGAAGAACCAAATTACAGCTTAGGTTTCACGTTTAATGACAAAAATTACACCTTTATTCATGTCCCGCAGGTGATTCACAGTGCATTTGAAATAGAATACGTATGCTCATGTCAGAAAAATGCTACAAATACTGTCTTCACAGGCTAAAGAACAACATGTCAGTGATGGGAACTACAGAAAGAGATGTGACAGAGTAGTATACAAGTTTTAAAATAAATAGACTCAACATTATAGCAAGTCAGATTGATTATTGCACAATGAGCATTACTTCAAGCTAGGTTAAAGTGCTGCACTCTAAACTAAGCAGAAACTGGAAGATAAAAAGTAACAGTTTTGAAGGCCAGCTGAAACAGAACATCTTGTGTTGAGACGTTACACAAAGGAGTGTAAGGCACACTGCAATCTATATTTTGCCTCAGATGAAGAAAGGAAATGAGCATGTGATCAAAGAGACACAAGTCATACAATGATGATAAGCAAACCAGTAAAACTGAGCTGCCACCTCAATTGCATCAAAGAAGTTATGGATCTCAGAAGGTATTACAAATTAATTACGTGTTTTGTGGCTAAAACAGGGTTGATGACACACGAGTGAAAACTTTGGCTATTGTGCAGTGCATGCACAACATCATGACCTTCTCTTTCTGCCCACTCAGCCTCAGTGAATAGGCTGGGATGGGCAAGAGACTGGGAGGGGACACAGCTGGGACAGCTGTGCTAGAGTGGCCAAAGGGATACTCTATGCTGTGTAACATCATGGCCAGTCATAAAGCCTGGTGTGGAGTAAGGAGAATGTGTGGTTGAGGGGAGGAGTGTTTGCTTCCAAGAAGGCTGCTGCTCAGAGACTGGTTGGACATTGTTCTGCTTATCAGAGGAAATGAGTAAGTACTTTTGCATCACTTGTGGTTTTTTCTGACCTCTATATATTTTACTTTTGAGTTTTTTCTTGACTCAAAAGTTTTCTTACTTTTGCTCTTGCTATTCTCTCCCTTGTCCATTGGCAGGGAGTGGGTCCAAGTGAATATCTGGGGCAGGGGCTTGGGTGCTGGCTGGAGCCAACACACCTCAGTAGTTTTTTTACCACAGCTGGTCCTGTTCTGACAAATGATAGGGCTGTGCTTCCAGCCCTGGGTCTGTTGGCTCCAGGGGTATTGGACATCGCTCCACTGAAAGTAAACGTTGGCCTGCATACTGCTGCCAAAGGGATCAAGAAAAATGCTTTGGCATTATCAGTTGTAGCATTCACTCTGCCACCTTTGATTCCATTCATACTGAAGGTATAGGATCTCTGATACAGCAGCCATCAATGATGGCATTCAGCCCAGAACGGCCCACTTTCACCCTCCATCGGATTTCCACACTGGCCATACATGACTGCTGAAGGGTCAGTGAGGTCTGCTGATCACTCATTGGCTCTTCAATAGATGAATCAACTTTTGGAGCCAAAAAAGAAAACCCCCTCAAGCTGCATGCTGGGTGCCAAAAAGGACTGCGCCCCCACAATCTGCTGCCAAGCACAGTAAACATGGGATTGTCACTACTTACAAGGTCAAAAATTCTGAACAAAGATATCTTAGTGGGCCTCACATGCCAGATTTTACCTGTTTAGAGTTTATTTTGGCCTACTTAACTGGAGTTAAGTGTAAGTCTCTTAATAAATTCTTTCATGACTGCATAGCCTCTGGTGTAATCTCTGTCTTATTTAGCTTCATCAAACTACTCACTAAAATAGAGAGGACTATAGAATAAAAACTCTTACAGCTCTTAGTAGAACTTTTACAGCCACAGTCCTTCATGTTCCAGTCCATCCAGGCTGGGGTATTCCAGTCAAAATTTTGGGAAAATGCTGTCCTGATACAATCACCTAATAACCTCACATTATCCAGCAAGGAACAACAACTTGAACAGAAGCAGCCAGATCCAGCGATTCGAATTGTTGAATTCTATCTTTTAGTCATCTTTTAAGCAAGCGTGTTAATTTGTGAAGATTTGAAACTGAGGGAAAACTGTGTGCTACTACTATTTAAGAAAAGCTGAGAGGGTAAAGAATACATCTGCAAAAGTCTGAGGGTAGTAATGTGTCAAGAATTGTAAAATGTTATGGTTGAACCGGAACAGAAATTACACTGAAGTGAGATACTACAGATATGTACTGAAGAACATATGTACTTCTTTGATAACCAGTATATACTAACTAATTCCTGCACTTCTGGAAGAGTAAAAAAAGAGAAATAGCAAAAATTTAACATAAAATTAATAAAAATGGTAAAATAAGAGCTGTCTTGTCTACTGGGAGAATTATGCATAAGGGGTGTGGGCACTGGAAAAACCTTTCCAGTGCAGGATCTAAAGGGGAATACTGTTCTGTAGCACTTGGTTCATCCTGTTGTGTGGTCAACTGCATTTGCTTCTATGATATTATTATTACAAAAAGCATGCTCTGTTACAGAGCTAAAATAATCACATGTTGGGGCAGTTGAGCTGGCAAGGGTAGAAGCNACCCCTTATAAGCTGGTACACGAGGCCTGCTCGCCCTCTCTCGCCTCTGGACCCTTCGGAATAAACCTTTCGGAACCCATGCAGAGAGCCCTCCACGCTCCTTGCTCCTGGTAACACCTGAGCTATCCTGGCCTGGGTGCGGGGCTGTGTCTCGGTGCCATCCATCGGCACGGGGGCTGGAAGTCGGCCTGCGAGGTGCCGAGCTGCACCCCCAGGGCATCCCTTGCAGGGGATGCTTTTGGGTTAACGCGGCGATTTCAGCCACCCCACAGCACCCCGCATCAATCACATTTATAAGTAAATGCTCCTGGGTGAACTGCTGGGGCTGGCTTCTCTACTGCTGCTCTGGCTGGGGTGCTACCACTGTGTGAACTGTGTGAGGCCATAGTTGTCTCTAGAGTGCAGTTTTCCATTCTTACCACAATAGCATTGCAATAAATATTGGTTGTCACCTGTGTTACCCTTCTGACTTAATCCCCAACCAGAATCAGATGATGTTGTAGAGTATTACTTGCTATAAATTTTTTAAAAATTATTTTATTGTTGTAATAACCGAATTTTTAAATTAAATTTAATAAAAGATGTTTCAATTAATATTGATTGTGAACCATATTTCTATAGCCTTGGTTACAGAAATGGATGTTTACAACACTATATGCAACTCTTCCTGGTATAACAACAGAGTATAACAGATTCTCATGTTTCTGGTAATTCTACCAGCAGTCTTCAAATAAAAAGCAGGAAAATGCCTGTCTTTAAGATTAACTATTCAAAGCTAGGAGATTAAATATCACATTGCCACTCTGCATAGCTTTGTAATTATCCATGAGAAATATTTCTCCATCTCAGTGCACTACTCCCACACTTTCTCATCTTAAGGACAATGCAGGCTTTATTCATCATGCTAGAAAATATTTACTGACAAGTACCCTCATTTTAGAAGGCTTATTAAGAATCTCATGACTCAGAGTTGCCTATGATTTTCCTCTTTGCCCAACTCGAGGTGGTTCGAGTGTAGGCTTCTGATTCCTCCTCATAAATGAGTAACGTTTTTTCTTCTATTTCAGGGTATCAGCAAGAAACCATGATGACCATATCGTCTTAGGAAATGAATGGGTCCCCAGAAAGAATTTTTCATTTCAACTATGCTTAAAAACCCAAAGTGATAAATAGGTCTCTACTGGCAACTGTTACAGCTCTTTCCAGATGTCCCCCAAAACCTTCAGGCATAAAAACACTAAGTCTTTGTGAGCAGCTCCACAGAAAAGGCATGTATTTTTATGTTAAAAAAAAGTGCATTAAAAAAAAGTGCATGAAATATAATTTGCAAGAATCAATATGACTGTGATAGTTTACAGCATACAAGAAGGGGACTAAAAGTTGCCTTGTAAATTTCCTAAGTTTTGTTGCTTTCTCCTCCTGTGTGGAGACAAGGAATATTAGTGACAGAAGACTAATCAGCAGAACTTAAACTGAAGGACCCACTTAGATTTTCAAGGTCCAGAATTCAGGAGATTTGTTCATTATTTATTAGCAGTGTAGCTCATATCTTTTGAAAACCATTTCAGAAAGACCTAATTTCTCAGAACTGGCAATTCAATAATTTCTGGTTTAGGAGAAAGGTTAGCAATTTTAGAAATTTCAGGCTGGGAATTTCAGGTTTTCAGAGTTTCACAGTCCTTATTATGAAGTTCTGAAACTATCTGAGCCCAAATAGCTCTAATTTTGCCTATTGAAATTGGAAAGATTGTCTTTTCAGTTGAATAATAAACCCACAGCGCTACAACCCTAATAGAAATTGCTATTAGTTACATTTCCTTAGTTTTGCATTTCCTCTTGGTTTTAAGGTCAAGACTTTACATGTCTATGTGAGGTATCCTAAGGAGCAATTAATTTCCTTCATGTGCGTCCTATGTTTCATCATTTCTGTCTGGAGAAGAGCCAACAAAACCAAGCTTTCATCACAAAAATCTGTAAAGAAACCACCCAGCTATCTGTATTTCTGTCCACAATGCATTACTCCTGTTTTATAATCATCTGATGATAAGAAATTCAGTCTGAAAATATGAAAGGGCTTTATTACTTCCCAGAAGTTTATGGCTGATGGATTCATTAGTTCTTAAAATGCCATAACTTTTGTAGTCTGATCCTTCTAGTTCTGCTAATACACTCATGCAGATTTTCTAGGTCTTGCCTAAGAATTTGTACCAGATGAAATCTACTTTGTATCTCCATCCATTTTGTATAAGCATAACAATACAGGAAACATATCTACCTTTCATGTTTTAACTGAAAGTCAGATATTTTGCCTGGAGATTGAAGGATGTATTCATAAATACAGGTCAAGGGAAAATGTCTTATTTTCCTTTTTCAGAGGAAAATACAAAAAATCAGCTGAAAAAAAATAAGCAATTTGTCACTTAATGAGTAACAGGATGAATTTAGCTGCTCTTTTTACACACCTGTGTTTGCATACACAGTCTCACACATGGGTTTTTATTTGTTTGATCATGATTGTATACCTGTTTAAAGTCAGGATTTTCATGGTTGCATGTTTTCATGTTGCATCTCTCCACCGAAGGATAATCTGGCTCTGTACAGGATGCTTTCAAGACCTATGTTTACAACCACACAGAATTGTTAATTTTGTAATTTAATTTGGTAATTTTTTTCTTCATATTTTGCTTTTTAAACCCATCAAATGTGGCATTAATTCTTAAGAAAACTGTATTTTTTTATGTTCGTAAATTATTACATTCAAATTATCCAAAATTAATAAATCGATAAGTTCTTGAAAAACTTCCATTAATATATTCCTCCTTGACCATTTGCAATGCAAAATGAATTGGGTTGAGAGCAAATACTCAAGACAGTCCTTCAAACTGTTTAATGCCCAGATTCTACCTAGAAATGCAGCCCTGATTGAACCATATTGTACCAGGACACCAAAACTTTATTCCAGATAAGAAACCTTGTCATGTTCCATACCAGAATTCCTGTTGAGACTAAGGAAATTATTTGTATTGTGCTGGAAGAAGAAAGGTCTGTGATTGTTCCAAGTTTTTTACATGTTTGGTAGCTATCAAGTATGTCTCACCTCATCTTCAGGTAAGAGCTGCTTTCAATTATGTCAAGAAACATAATCTGGTATGACCTGTAATTTTAAAATAGTTCATTGGAAAGTAAAAGCCATTAGGGCTCAAGACTCAGTTCTTCTCCTGGTTGGGTGGAACACCCTTCAAACAATTAATTTATGAATAGGTAACCTCTGAACCAGAAAAATCCTTTTAAAATAGTCGCTGTTTCAGGGACAGAAAGGAAAATGCCTTTCTGTGAGTAATAGGCTATAAATATAATTTATGTATCTTACAACATACATTTCCCTAGAAAAATTCAGGAAATAGATTTTGTAGAGTCATTTGTGAGTTAAAAACAAATGAAAAACATCCAAGACTTTTTGAGGAAGCATATGGTGTTTTACACCATCATGCATGGCTGACATTAGATGAAATGCTGTTCTTTATCTTAACATACCTATGTAAACAGAGCTTCTCGGACCTTTGCACTGTTTTAGAGGATAAATTACAACATAACATTCTTCCTCAGACAGATTTTAACAATGGCTGTAATCTCTCACTAGAGAAGACTATCCTTGCCTTCTCTTCCTTTCAGAAACAAACCTTCACAACACTGGAGAAAATGAGAATGCTTAGACACCAGATGGTAAATGGTTGAAACAGGATGTTCGGCTGTGTTTTCTTTTCATCACATTCCTTATCTTGTAATCTGGGTTCATTGGAAGAAAATAATTTCTGCCTTGAACTCATCTCTTTCCAAGGCAAGATTCCTGCTTTTTACTGACCTCTTATTTTTCTGCATGTGTTCTGGCTAAGAAGTTTCCTCTTCCTCCATAGAGACTGGCCCCAACATCCCTGAGTATCTTCTAGTGGAAGTAGTCAACGACCCAACCCAAATATTTTTCTCAGAGTTTTCTCTAATAACCTTCTCTGAGTATTTCCCAAGACAGAACAAAGGGACATACTCAGAAGTTATGAAATGTGGAAGGTGGTAGGTAAAGTGAATTTGGAAATGTCTGTAGCGGTAATTGTCCTATAGTAAGAAAGAGCACTCATGCATTATAAAGAAAATAAACAACTTCTTACCTTCAGAGACAGATGCTTCTTACCCTTGCACAACAGGACAAATTCATTAAGCTTTGATCTCTGTGTGAGGATCACCAAATTTTTAGAATCTGTTTTACACAGAAAATATTGTAATAATATGAGTATCACTTTATAAAATGAAGCAGAGCTGAATACGCTCTACAAAGAGAAAATATTTTTTATAGGCATAGGAATAGAAATAAAAACAATCACTTTTGACATCATTCTCTTGTCTAAAGTATTTAAAGCCTATACCTCTGTGAGGCCTTAAATTTGCCATATATATACTTTATTTCTCTGCTTTTATAGTCAATGTATGAAATATCAGTTATACATTAATATATATCATATGAACTACAAAGGCGTATGTAGTAGTAGATAACACGTATGTGTGATAAATATGTTTATGGTATATACTTGATTATATATATGTCACTAAGGAAAATGTAGAATTTTTTCCCTTTTATTTTCTGCATGTTTCTAGATCAAAATCCTCCTACTGTCATGGCTGTGGATGCATTTGATTAATTGAATTTTTGAGCTAATACTGTTTTTCCAGCTGCAGGAAGTAAGACAATATCAATAATATGGGACATTCTTCAGCCTGATAAACTGACAATGTTTGTTGTTACTTTCTGGTACTTCAAGGCCTCAGCAAAAAGTAAACAAACTAAGGTAGCCTTTGCCAACTGATACAGCACACAAGAGCATTACCTGGCTTTACATTACAAACCCATTACATTAATGTTGTCTCAGTGATGCTAGGCCTGTCTGACTGACTTGCAGACTTATTTCCAATAATATCACTTGTGCTTTTAGAACTATCTCAAGTGTACCATTTAAGGCAAAAATATAAAATAAAGTGGAAGTTGATCTATATGTTTACCACTGCAGCAACTGAATACAAATTTTAAAGACGTTAGATTATTATGCATTAACAGTTGCAGTTAAGGACTTTGGGGGTTTTTAACATATTTCCAAAGGCGTTTTTTAGCCTCTGAAGGATATTCAGAATCAGCAGAACATATTCACCCCACCTGACTGATTCTAGCTGCTCTTGGCCCTGATTTTAATTGCCTTCACCTTCCTTAACTGAAATGCTTTTGTATTATTCTTCTGAAGGAAATTTTCTGAGATAGCTATAACATGAAAATAGCATTAAAATCCTTGTTAAAAATTGAGAAAAACTCTCTAGCCTAAACTGAATATGCTTTACTCAGTTTTCATGGGTATTCAGATAAATATATTAGACCGTAGGTCTACGATTCCGTAATTTTTATGACTTTTTGTGACATCACCTTAGATTGCCTCAGCTGCAATTGTCTGATTTCAGTTGCAGCATTTAAGAGACACATCAACAGGCAAGAGAGATTTCTTATCCAAGTCAAGAGTGTTCTCACTTGGAGGTAAGAGTGACAACAAAAAAATGTACGCAGGAGTCCATCCAGTTGACCAGGGACATCTATCAGCATGACTTATATCCTAACTATGCGTGGCTTTCTCCATTGATGGCATTTATTGTGACTTTCTTATACGTTGTTTAGTCTAAATAAGTCCAAAGGAGCCCAACTTTATCTATGACCTCTGAATGACATGACAAGTGGTCTATTAGGCGGCCAGTGAATGGCAAGGAAAGTAAGGAACCTTTCCATGATTGCATACATGATGCTTCCACTCTGATGGCTTATGAATGAATTGCTTCATCTCTCTGGTCACTAAAATCTTACCAGCATCTAAGGGGAAATTTTAAAATCCATGCAAAGAAAATGCCTTGGATTTAATAATTAAATAACTTCTTGCTTGGGATATCCCTAAAATGCAAAGCTTTGGGATTTGTGAATATATCAGTATTTTATACTGTTCCCTAGAAATCCTCATTTGGCCCTTCTTCAAGGTCCAGTACAGGACCAGATGGATATTTGTTCTCATTGGTTACAGGAACCCTGAATAGCTGGAATTAGAGTGTGTTTTTCTTCCACTGTAATACCTAAACTAAAATATCTTTGATTTTCACAATCAAGTCTTATGTGTATAATATGAAAGTTCCAAAAGTGTGCCTCCTCTTTCTTCATATTCACTTCTTTTTGGTTTTCCTGTCTTTCTAAAACAGGTCTTTGCTAGTTAGGACTCATACGCCAGCAATAGAACACCCACACTTTTCTACAAAACAAATTGTATGTTCTAGTTTGCACACAATATATTCCCTTATATACATTTGTGTTCAGTCTAAGTCACTACTCCTAGTTTGCAAATTTTGTAACTTTGAAGATTTCTTCTTATGGAACACAGAAAAGCTCTTTTAATTTTAGAGATGTCCAGTAATATGAGCTAAGTGAAAAATCTGGTACAATATGTTACTTCTAATGTCAAGTCTATGTGTAAAATACTACTACCTTCATTTCCTACTCTCAAACATATCTTCAAAACCAGACCCTAACAAAGAGATGATACCTTTTATTCCCACAAGAGGCTTATCAGTAACTGCTGCTTCATTCCTTGTGAACACGCTTAACCACGCAATATCTAAAATAGAACGTATTTAACAAATATGTGGAATTAGAGAACTACATTCCTCAAATTTAAAAATAATACTAGTTATTTAAAGAATTGTTTTGAAACATTATCTGAGAAGGAGTGTGTAATAGCAACAGACATCAGATTTCTTTTCTTTAGGGTTTCTGAATTCATTTAACCCTGGAGGGCTGTACAGTTAGGCTTGTGAACACGTACCCTGAAGTCTGAACGCTGAGTCTAAAAAGTGTATTGATTGCTTAAATATCTTTTGCTACAGAGAATGCACCTGAGAAACAAGAGGTTGGTGACCAGATGTAAAGCCTAGTGTGCTAATAAAGAGGAGCCTGAAGTGCTTTGGCAGTGAAAGTGAGGACCCTAATATGAAATGTACAAGACTGGGAGGTAACAAGTAACAATAGCAGGAGGTTTCTGGCTTTTCGAACATCAGCCTGAGTAACACAGCCAGTAAGCTGGGGAAAATATCACCCACTTCAGGTCAAAATCACAAACATCCTGGTTAATACTGGTTCCTAATAATATGTTGTCTTAACTGCATCATGACTAAATGTCTCTGGTGCTTGTGTGCACAATAATATTATACAGACTTTCCTTTTTCTTTTTTTTTTGTCTTCTAGGAATACTGCTATCTTCTACATCAGGCTTGTCAGACTATGTATGTGTTCACAAACTGCTTCCATTTTACACCTGTACAGGTTTTGGTTCTGTTCATGAATTAGCAATACTAATTGTCTGAGTGACTTCAAAATTCTATGGAGTTATCAAGAAAAAGATACTGAAAAATATATGAAGCACACTCAATTACCCTATCAGTGCAGCTGTCGTTATTCACAATATAATAGAATAAAAGTTTCAGTAGTTCAACAGCTAACTTAAAGATTTCAACTTTTTCTTCTGTTTTTCTTAAAAATATGTTCTGCTTGTTTCTTTCTGACTTTCACAACTCTGGAAATTGTACCATTCTAGAATAATTGCATCATCCTAGAATAATTGCATTCAATATTGTTTAACTCTTCTCTACCAACATTCCATCATCTAACAATTGTTCACGTGATGATAGCTATGGTAACATCTTTGGTGTCAAATAGAGAGGCCTCATTTGAGACAAAATAGTTCCATGAAAAATAAAATAACCCCACAAATTCCAAAATATGCTCTAATTTTCTCCATTTTGCACTCGTTCTTGAGGATTATCTTTCCTTTCTTTCTCTTTAGTGCTAAATGTCTAGACTGCCCAGTAAGTCAAATGAGCATGAACAATATAATCTTATCCTGTAAGTATGTTACATACTGACTGTAAATCAGGATAAAAGTTTTCTTGTATCATCATCAATATTCATACAGATCCAGTATAATGTTATGTCTACAGAGAAGAGTCATTTAGGTTGGAAAACACCCTTATGATCATTGAATCCAACCACTAATCTGACGCTGCCAAGTATACCATGTTACTGATCACCACATCCACACACCTAAATGCCTGCACGGGTGGTGACTCAACCACTTCCCTGGACAGCCTGTTCCGGAGCTTAGCAGCACTTTCAGTAGAGAAATTTTCCCTAACATCTAATCTAAAGCCCCACTGGCACAACCTGAGGCCATTTCCCCTCATCCTGTCTCTCATTACCTGGGAGAAGAGACTGACCCCCACCTGGCTACACCCTCCTTTCAGGCAATTGTAGGGAGTGATAAGTTCCCCCCTGAGCCTCTTTTCCTCCAGGCTAAACAACCCCAGCTCCCTCAGATGCTCCTCAAAGAACTTGCGTTCCAGACCCTTCACCAGCTGTGTTGCCCTTCTCTGGATATTCTCCAGCACCTCAGTGTCTTTCTTGGAGTGAGGGGCCCAGGGCTGGACACTTTACATGTAATAGTACATTTTGAAATGTCCTGAGTACTATACAGACAGTTGGTGAGTTTTGGTACATAAATAACACTACCTTCATGGGATTGTGAATCCTTGGTAGATATTTCATGATGACCATCTTCATCTATGTCAAAATGCACTGTTTTTGAATCTTCAGTTAGTATATAACATTTCACTGTTTCTCGCAGGCTAAACACTAATAAAAAAATCAGTTGTAATTGATTTTACTATCGACAGAGAAATGGAAACATTTCATTAGAAAAATACTAAGTGCATTTTTTAAACAATCTTTACTTGAAAATCTATGTATATTTGAACTGTAAGCAATATAGCCAACATATACTAGAAGTTACACAGTGGGCTTAAGCAGCTGTTTTGGGGGCTCAATGTCAGTGTGAAGAAGGAAAATAAATATTTCTTTGCTCAAAAGGTTATGTCAGTGAGCACAAAAGAGCTATCTCTACCTTTCAGAGAGATAACATGTGAAAACTTGAGTTTGACAAAATAGCTTCCAACCCAAGAGCCTGAGGGACAGTGTAAGAAAGAGGGATGGCGGACAATGTGGAGGTAGCTGGGTTGAAAAAGACTGAAGACTAATGGGGACAGGATGAATTCGAACATGGGAGAGTGGGTCCACATTTGCAGTTGGCTGGTGAATGAGCAGACTTAGAGTAGCCAATGGAGCTCTGTGGAAAGCTTGAGCCAAAGCCAGGCTGTTCACAGAAGTCTTTGAATGGAGAGACGTGAAAAATAAAGTTATAAGTCTCCTTATGAAGAAAAGAAGAGGTAAAGTAGGGAATGTTTCTCTGCAGCATACTCTTTACAGACTAGTTTCCTGTATTTCATAGGTAAGTACTTGCCTGTTTCCCAATTATGCATTTTGAAAATTGGATCTTGGTATAAACAGGAGTTTTAGGTTAGAGTGCATATGGCTACCTAAACTAGCAGCATTTATTTTGGGGATCAGACATCTCTTACTGAAAATAAAACAAAAAACCTCAGGTCTCTCTAGCTAAAAGCTGCCAGGAAGGAAATTGTTCCCTTTCACTCCTGGACAGAACTGTGCTGTTCTGGATGTCAGAATGATTATGTCCAAACACTTGGATGCCAGACACCTACAGAATAACACTATAAGGCACAATTTTGATTATGTTCAGCTGAACTTCTTTTTTACTGGAAGAGGTTTGATACTTTCAAATGCAGTTAAGACATTTCTGAGATCACACAGACATCCAGGGTATGCTACACCCTTTATGCAAGATAAAAAATCCTATCTTTGCCAGAATAATTAGCCAAGCAAAACAACAGGATACACAGAATGCATAATGTTTTAGGAATGCTTGACATCACCAAAAACTTTGTTACTTATTTTATAATGAGATACCTCCTCTGGAACATCTGTGTTTAAGCAAATATTTTGAAAAAAATGTATTGTTTGCAAGAAGCTTTCTTTCCAGCCTGTTCAGGCTGAGCAGAAACTCTGCACACACAATGAACGAGAAGGATGATGTACATTCTGACAGCCTGAGTCACGCCCTCCAGAAGTGGCACATCTGATGTGTTCTGTGTTGGACCTTTGATTACATGCAAAGCTCATTTATGGTTGGACAAAGGTTTTCTTTTCAAACTGGTGATCAGGCTTCCAGAAAAAAAGATGGGTTGTTCTAAAAAGCAACAGGACAACAACTACAATAATCAATACTGCAAACCTTTTAAAAATCGTATATTGTAGCAGCTGTAGTGTAAGAATTCTACTTGTGACTAAAATGACAAGAAGCAGTGCAGTGCCCAAACTAAAATTGTTGGCAGATCTGCTTATGTTATTCACTCTTTTTCAGGGAGGTACATTTGTACATTAGGAATTACTGGTCTGAATTATGCAGATGGTGGTGTGAAAAATCTAATGCCAATATTTCAAGGAGTATTTCTGTTCTGCTTATTTTAAAGGTAGCTTCTGGGGTCTTGTTTTCACCAAGTATTTTTATTTTTGACAGCATGATAGAAAAACTGTTCCACATGCTCAGTTTCATTGGATTTTGCCTTGGATTGGAATATTCTCTTCAAGATTACAGACATACCTGTCACTCAGGTAAGAGTTACCTGGCTTTCCAGGAGCTGTTCTCACATTTGTAAGTAGTAACTGCTTCTCCACGGACTGGCTTCCACGGAGAGGAATTTGATACGGCTTTGCACGGCCTGAGCGGAGCAGCATTGCAGAGGCACTCAAGAAATAATGATGACGATGACCTCAGTTGATTTTTTTTTCCAGTCCTAAAGTAGGAGTTAGGATTTGTCACAGGATTTTGTGCTTCCATAGAGAAACAAGTTTTCAAATATAATTTTGATAAATGACAGTTAATGGAAGAAGATAAACTCATTAAATGTTTGACTGCTTGCATGACCCAAGCTTTTGTCTTGCAAAGCAAAAACAGTGTGTTTCCAGTGATGGTAAAGCAGTTAACTATTCTGAACTTCCACTAAGATGCACTCTAACATGGAAAACACCATTGTCTTGAAGGAATACATTTTGAAAGACTTCCCCTTAGATAAGACATAAGCAGTGTTTGTGACTTCAATTTCTTTATGTTTGTCAATCATAGGAAGCTAGCTACATTTTGCTAACTGAATTGAAAAATCACATTCATTTTGTGAATACAGTTGAAGAGAATCGTCAAAGTATTCGTAAGTGATTGAAAATGATGCTAACTTGAAAACAGCATAATCTGACTATCAAAGGTACATGCAGTTATATCACAACCTTAAACAAAGGTTCCGGAAATCTTGCCTTAGAAATGAGGACTAGAATTTGGATATTTGAGGAATAAATTATAATTATTAAGGAATACCAGTTAGGTTAGATATCTGAAGAAGAGGTTGATGTCTAAGAATGTGAAAAACTTTGATGGTGAAACCACCCATGCAGCCACTAAGGTATCCTGAAGTCACAAGTTAAATCACTGCATTTCAGAAAAGCTAAGGACCTTACTTTGGTTTGAAGAAACTGAAATTTTGAAGTCTGCATGCTCTCCTGAAGTCACCTGTTTATGACAAGTCTTTATGGCAAGTGGAGACCAAAGAAAACAATGAGCTTCAATTGTCTGGTATCCTGGTGAATGAACCGAGTGAAGGTGAGTACAATTTTACCCCATGAGGCTTTGCACAGAATAACTAAATATCTGTTTGACCAGAGAGATCATGGCTCTGACACAAGTGTAATGGCTTGTAAATTCACCGAAGGGAAGGTAGGGCAGTTTGGTTTTCTGGTTTTGTTCACTTCCCTGATGCAAAACTTCATATTAATATTTTACATGAAATAAAGACTTCTGTCCCTGGCAATTCTCTTGTTACTGGACTTAGAGAGATAACTAAGGCTCTTATTCACTCTCTTCAACCCTAGTCATAACAACAGTCAGGTCACTGAAAAGTGAAACACATTATATTGGATTGCTCTTCCTAGTGAATGGGCCTTGTATTTTGAGTATCTGATAACTTCTAGTCAGAGGTAGAAAGAAAATGCTGGGTGTTCCTCATCTTGATGAAACTGCTTTATCATGGAGCATTCTAAACAAAAGAAAACATTCTTTGTGTTTTTTCACTAGGCCCTAATTGGAACCTGGTCTCTGAAAACTTCTACCTGAATCAGGGTCTGTGATGTGTTTGGACAGTAGTACCACTTTGCGGATCTTGAGAGATGTAGGTCAGTAGGTGTTCATTAACAAAGTATTAAGACTTTGCTAGGTCTATGAGGCTCAAAAACAGACAATCACTTACTTAAGATTCCTACTGAAAACAAGTGTAATTCTAGTTTGGCCGCTCTTGATCAGAAGTTCTGAAGATCCCAATTCCTGATTTTTATCTATGTTCAAAGCCTTGCACCTGCATTACTTACACTCACAACTGTAAGAAAAGGAGAATGTTCACAAGTCAGGACCCAGAAGAATTCCTGAAGAGGGCAGAACAGTTCAAAGATATTTTCAGGAATATATTTAGGGAGTGGATAAATTCTTAAGAAACTGTCTATGATGAATGATGGATAGGTAACCTTGGTGTTCTGAAGGACTGTAGTAAAGTTTAATTATTTTGTCTTGTTTAAACAAGTAGAAAATAGAAAAGTCAATGGTGGAACTTCACATCTGTTGGCTCTCCAGAACAACAAAAGCTCCCTACAATAAATAACAGAAGCTTTCACACCTTGAAATACCTCATATATTCCTTAAGAATGAGTGACATATAAATGCTCCCATTTCAATAAACCTTTCCTGTCATGGCATGTTCTTATATAGATGTCACCCACGTCCACGTTTTTCATTCTTTGTCATAGTTTTTTATGCTGTGTACATCTCCCTGTGTTGATTTTTGTATCTTAATGTCTTTCATACCTATTTCTTCAGTCCTTTTCTCTCTTCTGTAAGGTATACATTGAAGAGGACTAGGAAGATCTGGATATTGTTCTTGGCTGCAGACATGTCAACCACTGTTTTGGAAACTTGGATCTGATTTGTTTCATTTCGCATCTAAGCTAAGTACAAGGGAATTTAAGCTCTTTAAACTGCTGAAACCAGATACTACTGAGTAGGTTTACGGCAAATGACAACAAGACCACACTAGAAGCAGAGGAAGTTCGAATTTTTTTTCTACTACATAGATTATATGAATTACTTGATATGAAGACAGCAAAGAAAATCTGCTATATAGCCTCTCTTGTCCCCTCAGTTTGTTCTTAGCCATCACTCTTGCTTTCATTTCACCCCAAGACATATGTGATCATAAAATTAAATTAAACCAAATTCAGTACATGAAAACAACATTTAAAATGTTGGAGTTCATTCATATGGCGGTATGTTCCAAATATTATCTCATACTGTATTGATAAATGCATAACAAGATGTGTCTAAGATTCTTACAGGGTCAGAACTGTTTTTGTTGAGTGTATTGGTTTGCAGCTGTTAGTCCTGCTAGCGAAGATAGTAAGACACTCCTCCAAGTTTGTTCCAATTTAACAGTGGATTAAAAGGAATTTTTGGCATCCTATAGCTAATAAAAAATGAGGTTAGAGTCTCTCTCAAATCATATTTTACAAAATCTGTCATCTAAACTAAACACAGGAATACACAAAAATGCACATAAACTAGATGAAGAGATTTTTAAAGAAAACTTTAAAGACAACTGAAAAAATCGCTACTTCATAGAATCTCAACAAGCAGTCTGATAATATAATCTTAAATTATTTAACCATTATATTATTGCTCTAATCTTCCACTCTTGCTTACCTTATTTTTGTCTCTGCTGGTATACTTCTACTGAACAGAATGCCAGAAGCAGCTCTGTTACAGCCAATTTATTGCCTGAACAGAGGGCGGGAAGCTGAACCTCTGAATAAAACAAAAGTCTGACGTGGACCTAATCTCCCAGATCTCTACATACTTTCATTTATATCAACATTCTAATGGTTCTAACTGCTCCTGGAATTACAGGAGCATTGGAAATCGTAGGAACAAACTTTTAAATGTCTGTTTCTGTAAGATGCCACATGCCTAGAACTGCATGCAAATTTTTAGCCACTAGTTCCATGTATTCTATTCCTATATTTTATGTCACTAATATTGTTCTTGTTATCTGTCATTCTTCCAAGGCTGAGTCATGTGCAGATACTGGGTTTATAGTAATATAGACATATTAAAAGTAGGAGTGTAGCCTCTGTTTCAGGGAGCTCTAAACAAAGTTACTGCCTGAACATTTACCCAGCTATCAAATGGGCTTTTCAGGCATTGCATCAGTCGGAATACTTGGACTGCTTGAGACGTGACTGAACTGGTTAAAGAGCATGTGATGCATTTCTCTGCCCGTGAAGCTCAGGTAATATGTAGGCTTTTATTATCGAATTTAGTATGTTCAGTTGGTTTTATCTATCTACATATTTACATTTCTAACCCTTCACTCACCTGTTGGTGAGTTCTCTCTATCATAGTATCTAACTTTTTTTTAATTAGTGAGCCTTGCATTATTATAGGAGTAAATAACACTTTAATTTACCTCACTGAAATGATGAAACTCCTCTAAAAACAATAACATTCACTTTTTTTGCCGAAGTTTTCTTAAAATCAAGGATCTACTGCTTTTATCTATAGTCTGTTCATGATGTAAAGAAAGTTCTTTGTTTTAGATGTGTTTGGTTTAGGAAAAGTCTTTTTTAGTTTTTTAAGCCCTCACCAGACACTGGTAGTGTATCAGGTCAGTAGAAAGACTTTATTAAAATATATATTTAATGACAAAGCAGTGTGAAACTTTGAAATCTCAAGTCTTTGTCTATTAACCAAACAGTCTGAAAAATGTGGGAAAGTTTCTAAATGGCATGATGTAAGCTCGTCCTTTTAGCACACAATTGTCCTAATTTCATGTGGGATAGAGGTAAGTTTCATTGTGGCAGATGGTATAATGCTGTGGTTTAGATTTAGAATGAGGATGATACTGGTAACACACTGATGGGTGAAGTGTTAAGCATTAAGACAAGGACTTTTCTGTTTCTCACACCACATCACCAGTGAGGAGGCTGGGAGGCACAAGTAGCTGGGAGGAGACATAGGTGATACAGCTGACCCTGACTGACTGAAGAGATATTCCATACTATATGGTGTAAAGCTCAGTAATATCAACCAGGGATAAAGCTGGCTGAGGGCTACTGCCTGGGAACTGGCTGGGTATCAGCTAGCAGGTGGCTAGCAGCTGCATTGCGCATTACTTGTTTTGTATATCGCAATTTTCTTATGATAGTTATTTTTGTTTCCCCACCTGTTTCTGGCCTATTAAGCTGTCTTTATCTCAACAGGTGAATTTTAAGGGTTGTTCTCCATCCCCCCCCCACCCCCTCCCCCCGTTCTCTTCCCCATCCTGGGTTGGTGACAGGGGAGTGAGCAAGTGGTTTGTGTGGTGTTTAGCTGCCTTCTGGGTTAAACCACAGCAGTCCCATTTGGCACCAAACTCAGGGAGTGTGAAGGGTTAAGATAACCACAGTTCTGGCATGTTAAAACAAATTTGTTACAAGCAATTAGTTGTATTGGTTTAATAGTCGCTGGTCACAAATGTTGATTTATTTGATCTCAGCATTGTCATGTGTTCTCAGAGTTGCACTATGTAACATTTTACTTGCTGTGTGCATTTCCTGCTGCGTCGTTTCCCAGCTCTGCGTTAAGATTATGATGTTGTACTTTGTAACATGGGTTTTTGATATGATAAGATGTCTGTTGGTAGGACTGAGGCAGTGTACACCCGGCATCGCCACTGCACCCGCACCACAGGAGCTACCTGTTGGGAATGACCCTTAACTACACCTCCGAGAGGCCATCCATGGGAATGACATCCTCTGCCATCATTCCCTTCTCCTCCAGGCGAGTTGCAACAGCTCTCGAGAAGTACCCCCAGGGTGTCCAAACCAGCACCTTTGCATTGCTATGACACATGAATGTGTTTGAGGTCCTGTGTAAGGTTACACAACTAGGTACGAACATCACCCAGGGATCTGCCCCAAGGCTGGATAGTTATGAGTGGCAAGGAGTGTGGGACAGAATGGGCAAGTGCCTTGGACAGTGGGTACCTCCAGTGTTTCGGAACTTCACCTCTAAACAAGTACAGAATCCAGAAAAATTTATTAAAATATTTGGAAAAGATGAGCTGTCACCATATAATTCCAGAGAGAAACAAATCACTGCACTGTGCCGGGGCCAGGCCTGGGCCTTAGTTCAGCAGAGCTCAGTGCCCATGGCAGGGAGGGAAGGTCTCTGGGACTAAGAGCAAAGTGACAGAGCCCATGGCTGAACCAGAGCACCCGCCTGTGCCAGTATTATCTGCCCCTGTACACAAGGAGAAATACTGGAAGCAGAAGTTGACTCATTTAGTAAGGGATGAAGGAGCTGCTTCTAAGAGGGACCAGGAAGCAGACTACTCCAAAACAGGGCTATCACAAGAAGAGAAGGAGGAAGATAGGTAGTTCAGTGGGCCTATGACACCTTGGGCCATTGAGGAAGAAATTCAACCTACAAATGGGTTTGTGAATGAGGATGGACTTACCATGGACACTATCCAATACCATGCACCATGTCTTCAGCCTTGAAGGTCTACTATGACAGATGAAGCCCAAAGTTACGGACTGAATTTACTCAACGGACATTTTAGAGGGATGACCCACAGACTAAAGGAATGATACCTGTGTGTATATATCAAATGTGTATATGCTTTGGGAAGAGTGGAACCTGGGCATGACATAAATGATATAGAATAAAGGGTGGATATTGTTCTGGTTTTATCTGGGACAGAGTTAATTTTTGCCCTAGCTGGTATAGTACTGTGTTATGGATTTAGGATAAAAATAATATTGATAACACACTGATGTTTTAGATTTCACTAAGCGGCATTTACACTAAGTCAAGGAATTTTCAGGTCCTCACACTGCCACATCACATGGGAACATGAGGCACAAGAAGCTGGAGGAGACACAGGGAGAGCGTGGAAAGTGAGCCCACAACTATTTAGCTACCTTCCAAATTAAACCACAACAAGGACAGATGCAATGAAAAATGTACCATGTGGCAAAAGCATTTTGTTTTAATACAGTTGTTCAGAGACTATACTGAGTCAAGATTTGATGCTGCTGCCGCTGCATTTTTTAGTAAGGATACAGGCTGTAAAAGGTAGACCGCATATCACATATACCTGGGCTTGTTGCAGGCTGCACATGTACCTGGGCCAGGATGTGAAATTCCAGGTTTAAGTGTGCAATCCCTATAGCCATAGCACAGAACAATTTCTTATTTTAAATGAGCAAGTGTAGGGACATCATAATGTGCTACCTCAGCACTACTCTTGAAGAGCTAAATAACAACATATGCCATCAGTAGCCACACACACATGGAAGCTAATTGTAATTGATACAATCTGGGGGGATTAAGCCATAGAAATATTGAGGATGCGTTTACATTGTAGGTGACCTTCCACCTTAACCTTTACAGTTTATTTTATACTTTATTGTTTTATTGGTCCCATCAGCAGTAACAGCATCAACAACAGAAAAACCCAAAGACAGTTTTTTGCAGACCCTGATGAAAAGTATCAAGTTAAACATGTTAGAAGTGAAACAGAAGAGGATGCTAATCTGGGCAACTCTGCATACTTCTCTTCTAGGGGGGCCACTGGGAAGCATTTTCCATTCTGTCTTTTTCCAACATTGCCTGTCCCACCCCTACTCCCTGGCACCTATGTTTCCCTTTCCCTTTTTCAATATCTCTTTCTTTCTTTCTTTCTTTTTCTTTCTTTCTTTCTTTTTCTTTCTTTCTTTCTTTCCTCCTTTCTTTCTTTCCTCCTTTCTTTCTTTCTTTCTTTCCTCCTTTCTTTCTTTCTTTCCTCCTTTCTTTCCTCCTTTCTTTCCTCCTTTCTTCTCCAAGCTTCACCATTAGACTTAAATGTATTTCATCAGTCATGGACCCTTCTTAACAATTGTATCCCTACAGTTGCAACATTATGTTCAGTCCATTACTAGTCAAGTTTTCAAAATTCTCTTCTAATTTACATTACTATGTCATATTAAATTATCTTGAAAGGCAACAGCCTCTAGAAAACAGTGATAGAGAGAAAAACATCAATGAAATTACGAAAAAATATTTTATGTATAACTTTATTGGCAAGGAAAGTAGCAAGGAAGGCAGCTGCCTACAACTGGTTTGTGGTTTTGGTTTTAGATATCCATCTGCAAAAAGAAATATTTGCAGAAAAGAGAAGGAAAAGTTTCCTGGTACCACATGCTACTGCATGAATAATTTTGAGCATAGAGTAAATACCAGCTATTTTATCAGCCGTTTAGTCTGCAAATAATTTACAGACCTAACTCAAAATCTCTCAAGCTGGAACAAGACTGAAACATAACCAATGGATGGCACCAAACAAAAAGATACGATATTTATAATTCAGACTCTAGTGTATAGTCAGATTTACACTGGGGAAAACGTTGATTACGAGTAGTAATACTGTGTAAAAAGCCTATTCTAAACATTTTCAGTGAAAATGACTGAAAACATCAAAATAGATTGTGCAAGGTAGGGTTTTCAGATTTTGGAGATGTCAGCTCAAAAAAACTTTCTCTAGTTTTGAATACAGGGTTTCTGTTCTAAAGTCCAGAATATATATTAACATTTGCATTAGAAGTTCTTGTTTTTCTTCACACTGAGGTCTTTCTCCCCCAAAGGCATAAAAATACCAAACTGAATATATTTAGCAGTTATATATTTTCTAACTGACAGAAACTGACATGGTAATCTATCAATGCATTTTTTCTTGGAAACTGTTGGGTGTTTTTAATATTCTAAGAACATTATAACATGAGCATTTAACTTCCAACTTAATCTTGTTTCACATCCTGTTAACATGGCATGCCAAAGATGTATTTAGGACTAAATGGAGGCTTCTGTAGCCTATCTATTGCTCCCAGTACTTCCACACTGTCATTAAATAATTCTGTTCTATGGCAGTGAAGAATTCTACTACTCAAAAGGGTGGGAACTTATTTAAACTGCCATGTGTTTCTGTTTACAACAGAAGACTTATGATACAGTAATGTCTATGCTGACTGCTGCTAAAAAATCTACAATTTTTTGGAAGTTTGTTCCTAAAAACATACACACAAAAGTGAAAAATGGCATGTATAAATGAAAACAATTTCTGCTTCATTGCTAAATTAGTATTTTTTAACATTTCTCAAAGTCTAGAGTTCTTACACCAAATGTTACTGTAAATGTTTTTTACTCATGATGGGTTATATTATTTTTGGTGTCTGTTGGAATAAGAGAAGAATGATGCCTCTTGAAATTGAGATGACAAAAGATGTCCTCCCTTCACTTGCTAGGGGACACACAGGACCACAAAAGACATTCAGCAAAAGGGGTCCAGGGGACAGTAATATATTGAAGCCATACAAGGAGTGGCTGAGGTCACTTGGTCTGCTCAGCCTGGAGGAGACTGAGGACAGACTTCAGTGCAGTTACAACTTCCTTGTGAGGGGAAGAGCAGGGGCAGGCACTGATCTCTGCTCTGTGACAGGACCTGTTACAGGACCCAAGGAAATGGCCTGAAGTTGTGTCAGGGGAGGTTTAGGTTGGATATCAGGAAAAGGTTCTTCACACAGTGGGTGGTTGGGCATTGGAACATCTCCCCAGGGAAGTGGTCACAGCACCAGCCTGAGAGAGCTCATGAAGCATTTGGACAAAGCTCTCAACACATGGTGTGACTTTTGGGGTGTCCTGGGCAGAGCCAGGAGTTGGACTCAACGATCCTTGTGGGTCCCTTCCAACTTCGGATACTCTGTTGCTAACACCCTGTGGTGCTATAAGCCATGTACTTTAACTACAAATAGAGGAAAATACAGAGGCTGTCAGGATATCTTCTTGGACTACAGTAGTTTGTCCTTATTGCATGCAAAATTTTTGTGGAGCCTCCATCCTTGAAGGTACTCAAAACCCAACCGCAAGACCCTGAGCAAGCACTTCTATTTGCCCCCGCTTCAAGCATGGAGGAAACAGACACGCAGAGGCCTGTTTCAACCTCAACTATACTGTGATTCTGTGATTTTTTTTTTTTCTGCTATGGGAGTCATAGCTCCTATGAATACTGAATATGTAAAATGAAACTCCATTGTTACAGGTTTTCCAAAATGTTTGGTTCTGCTTCAGCAGTTCTACACTGGTTACATCGAGATGGGAGTGTTACCTCTGATTTAAGGCAGGAATGGTACATGGCATTTATTCAACAGTGCACTCGTGTGGCAAACTCAGGAAGTACATAGATAATGTATCACAGGATTCCTGGAATGCAATGTATTTTTGTTATTACAGAAGAAAATACAAAAAAGTCCTTGTAGATGGACACAATGATGTTTCCCAGTACAATCCTTTCTTAAGTTTTTTAACATACTTTGATTGCATACCTACAAAAATATCCTCACTCAAATATATTGGTGATACAAGTCAGAGCTCCCAATAAAGGATATCATCTTGTTTTGTCATATGTGGCCCCTTCTTCACTGAAATTTAATTTCAGAGTGTAAGCTCGATATCTTAATTTCTTTCTTCACCATAAAAGTTCAAGTTTTGACAGGAGATCTGAATACAGCTGAGATGTTATCCCACCAAAATTGCTGAACATCACATTTTGTAGCTACTCAGCCTACGAATTGTATGCAGAATTATGACTAAAAGTTCTCATATTCGCAAAGCAAGGCCACGTATTTAGCAAATAAGCCAAGAAGCAAAAACTTTCATTAAGCTATTGGGTATTGATGCAGAAAGGATAAATGAGCCAGGAAGTGAGGATTGCAGACCAGACATCCAAAAGGCACAAAACGTCTAAAAGAGCTGCTGGCCAAATCTAGTTTTATTTAATTTCTACTAGAAATTCCCACTGTAACTTGAATAGTTGCTTTCTTCAATTAAGTTTTTCCTACCACTGATTTAATCTTCACACAGGTTGCTGGAATCCCTCCATCCCTCTGATGATGACGCTTCACCTTCAGCTTAGAGTGGGACTTGGACAAGATGAACGCTATTCCTGAAATCAGTTATTAAAGAAAACAACACAGCATTCCCTCTGTTTTGCAGCAGGACATACTGGTGCTTATGGTCCCAGTACAAGAAAGGCATCAAAATTCTGCAAAGTATGATTTCAAATGCAATTTTTTAGAGTTAACACCATAAGGAAAGAGAGAACTGTTACCCTACAGCATTTCAGATCCCACAAACCATGAACAGTGCAGCATCAAAGGAGGGTCTGTAATGAGGGTGCATCACGAAGACCCTTTCAGTGGAAGGGTTATCCCACTGTGGTCATAAAAGCTATAAGAGGATTTCCTTAAAAGAGATCAAGTTTATTCGTCATTTCTACTGTCAGAGAGGATGTTTGCACAAGGACTTCTTGTGCAGTTTTAGATAGAGGCAAGGTCATAGAGATGCCAGTACAGTGTGGGAGCTGCCCATAGCTGCTCTAACAGTGTGCTGCCTGAATTTATCCTGTGGCCGTGGGATAGGCACAGCACAACACAGACCTGAAGGCCATCCTGTATGCGGCTACACTTGGCTCGATTATTGCATGGATCGCTACGGTCTCAATGCACAATGGTCCTTCCAAGAGGGTTCACCTTCCTGCAGTGCGGAAGCATTTATTGCTGTTAAGAGAACTCCATTGTTGGCAAGATCTCTGAATAAGAATGCTCCTATAGAAGTAGAGGGGTTTTTGTTTTCATGCTCCCTTACTTTCCTTACTTCCCTCTCTCTCTCCTCTCAGCAGGGTGCCCTCAGCTTTTCGTACAGTTAGGAATGTGAAAAGGATAAAACCAAAACCACACACACAGGTGTGCCTCCAGGTGCCGTGCACTGCTGTGGAGACTACTACAGTGGAGTTCCTTGGTGCCTGGGCAATGTCCCTTAGGATCTCGACCAGGGCTGAGCAGGAGGGGAGGGTGCGTGAGGGCAAACGTGGAAAGACTACAAGTGCACCCCAAGCCAGGTGAGCGTCGTTAGTAGCTGCCTCCCCTCACAAGGCACCAACTCCTAAGGCAAGTCAGGCAGAACCGGCTATAAAACTGAGTGCTTTTGTGAGCTGCTGCGTCGCTTCGACGGCTGAACACTTGTGGTGGCACACCTCTGACATGGGACGACAGACCCGTTACCTGTCAGAAATCTATCAGCCGCAGCACAGCAGCAGAGTTCTGCGGAGCCGGCGTGCGCCGCCACGGACACCCGCACCGAAAGAAAGCGGCGAAAACAGCCCCGCCACGCCCCAGGCCCCTGAGGGGCC
>VZRR01007148.1:304396-397889 GCA_013398015.1 Oreocharis arfaki
GGAGAAGGGGGCGGGCCCTGAGGGCGAGGGCGCGGTCCCCGGGCGGGCGGGGCCGCGCGCGAGCCCGGTCGGTGCCTGCCCCCCGGCGGCCTCGTCCCGCCCCTCGGGCCGGCGGGGCACTGAGCGGTGTCTGTGTGCGCAGGTGAGCCCGGTGCGGATGCGGCGGCCGGGCGAGGCGCAGCGCCGCGGTCCCCGGCAGGGGCCGGAGAACGGGCCCGGGGCGGGAGACATGGACTCCGGCGGAGACCTCCCGGCTGATCGGCCCTCGGCCCTTCGGAGCGGGATGGAGGAGCCCCAGAAGGAGGCAGATGGTGCGGGAGGGAAGACTGCCTGGCAGCAGAGCCTGAATCCCGAGCTGCAGCAGGGGTACCGCATCCTGCGCGAGTTCCTGCTGGAGAAGTACCGGCCTCTGACGGCACCGTTCCTAAAGCCACTCGCGGATCAGACATTTTTCGGAGAAGAAGGCGCTGGATCCCTCTCCGGCCATAAGAGCAGCCAGTCCTTGCAGCAGTTGCCAGCTGGAATATGGCTATTGGAAATGGAAGAGAAATTTTCCAGTGGGCAGTACACAGGGATAGCAGATTTTGTGTGTGACTTCCGGCTCATGCTGGAGACTTGCTACCGGCTGCACGGTGTGGATCACTGGCTCTCCAGACAGGCCCAGAAGCTGGAGATGATGCTGGAACAGAAGTTGGCGCTGCTATCCCGGTAGGTGTAGAAAACTCTGTAGGGGCCGTGCCACGTATTGTTTACATGAAGTAGAGCTGGAGGGTGTGTTTCTTTACGTAAAAAGTTTCGTTAAGAGAAAACAAGCATCAAACAAAAACCCCACAACAGAAAGAACATTGGAGCTTTCAATACTTTCATGCAGACGAGCGTTTCCTACTGGGAACTATTCAAATCTTAGTTCAAAACGCTTTGGAAATTCCAAACCTCGAAATGCCAAATAGAGCACAGCATTTCCTGGCTAAGATTTTCCTTCTGAAAGAAGCCTTTTGTGAACGTGGAGGGACACGTGTTTACACAAGATGTCAAATGTTTCTTTCTTTAATTTATTCTGTCGTGAAACTGCCTAAACTTTGTATGAATATTTGGCTCTTTGAAATTGTTATTTTTACAGTCTGTGAAATTTTTACCACCCTTAAAATACGTAGAAATAAAATATTAAGCCGAAGTTACCCGCTTTCAAATGGTGTATTTTTTGATAATTATGAAATGAGTGACAATGCTTGGCATACTATAGTCTTAAATGGCAGGATGGAGATCGCGATGAGTTGAAATTTAAGTCTTTGGCAGGAACTTTCTTAACAGCCAAAGCAGCTAAAACATAGAAAGCTCTCGAGCTGTATAGTAGAAAGCCAAGTTTAAATCACAACTGAAGTACATGCTTTCTCATGTGCTTGTCGTAGGCATAGTTTAGTCATTATCAGAAAACCGTGGTGGCTTCTTATAGTGAAAAGCCCACCGGTCTTCTGAATGACATAGTATTCTGCATGTAGAAACCAGGAGGTGGTTTTGGTGAAGGATGAAGGTGAAGAAGGAACAGTATTAGGAAAGGCGTAAAGCTGTGCGTGTCCATCAGCTTTAAGTTTGCTAATGACACACAGCATGAACTGCCAGCTGGTGGGAACCTTGCTTGTGTAGGAAGAACACTTGAGGAGAGGGGTGCAGAGGTCACCTGAAAGCAGAGTGAATGTATTCAGAGCTGCTGTAGCAACCGTATATTTGACACTGTTTCTGTGTAACTGCAGTTTTGGGACAGTCTGGTAAGTAGAAGGGAAGGAGCCGAACCTAGTGGGGCATGAGTGTTCCTAGTTTGCTTCAGTAAAACCTGATTTAAAAAAAAATACCAGAATTCCCGGCTCAATAGAGTTACTGCTGGCAGATAAATAACCAAAAGCAACTTGGAAGATTTGTGCTTCTTGATTTCTGTATATTGTGTGATTGTAGCATCTGTACTGTCTTGAATTGAAGGGCATTTTGTTGGAGGCTCTTTGTTGAATTGGATGACTACTCATTGGATTTGGTAGGACCTGAGAATGCTTGATGCCTTTGTATTGGAAAATCTGTGAGAAAGTGTAGTTAGTTTATGCACTGTGTTATCAAATAGCAGTGTAAGTATTTACTACAAAAATAAATTCGATTGCTCTTGTCCTTCTTCCTTTCAATGCATGGTCTTTTTCAAATAAATATTAGGAAATACTGAACTGCCTAAAAATAATCCTGCCTCAGTATATAGAGAATTTGTCTTGTATTAACTCTTTGGGTATTTGTAAGGGTTTATTCCACGTCTGTGTGCACTAGCTTAGTAAAAGTTTCTAGTAATTGTGAGTATAAAGGATTATGTAACCTAGAAGTCTCGAAGTTCTTCTACAGTTTTTAATCAGATACATTTATTTGAAGTTTTTAACATAATTTTATTTGTAAAATGAAATTGAAGAACTATTTCTTGGAATAATCATTCTTACATCATTGCAGCTCAGTGTTTAAGTCAATGCTCCCCTTCAAGTGACTCAAGGGAATCAATCAATATTGGTTGTATAATCCCTGAATAGTACAAACCACAGAAAATTACCTTAGAATGGAGGTTCCTTTTGAATGGAGATTGGATTTTTCTCCTCTGTCTCTCAGATGTTTTCACAAGTAGTGAAAAACTCATACTAGTTTTAATGGAGTATTTTGAAACGATGTAAGAAGAAATGTAACTTTGCAGACAAATTTGTACTGTTTAGTCTTTCATTTTTTGTAGTTTTAAATAGAACAAAACTGGTGTTTACCACGTTCTCCCCCACCCTAAACGAACTAATACACCTTTCCCTCCGCCTCCCAGCCCCCTATTTTTAGGTGCCTGCTAAAAAGGATACTTTCTTATCTTAGGTCTTGTGGAAGTTTTTTCTTTCCAAATACTTGTGGATTAAGATAGATAATTCAATCTCCAAATAATAATTGGTAACTTGTGGTAAATATACACTGTTTTTAACTGATGTGTAAACATAGGTCATATTAGTGTGTTGGGTTTAAGTTTAAAATTTCATAAAGGAACTTTCAAAGTGAAAAAAATGGCAGGTGAAAAAATAACTTTTTTTCTGAGTAAACATGCTCAATCCATAGTTGGGAGGCTAGGCATTGATGTGCCACTGGAACAGAAGTTTGTAGTTGTGAATTGGATTGCTTTTTTCTTCTAGGCATTTAAGAGAGAAAACATCATTAGCTGTGACATCTAGAGGATGCTGTGGGCAGGAGGATGAGAAAGCAACAGCATGCATTTCTACAAGACGTCGTTCCACACCTCGCAATTTAGTAGGCTTGTCAACAGGCATGTTTGAGTCTGTGATGGTTCAGGTTCTAAGACAAGAGGAGCAACTGAGAGCAAAAGAGGAAAAAAGGTAATAAGAAAAACTGTTTTAAATCATTATATCTTCCTAGTTTTCTAAAGAGGCTGGCTCCTTATGGCTTTTTTAGGTAAATAAATGTTGTGTTGCTCTTATGGTTTTCGGTTCATTACTTCCATACAGTGCATCCACAAAGCAAAAAATTAGTACCACTTTCTTGAAAAATTGTTGAGGTCATTTAAGATCTGAATTAAAGTACAGATGCTCTTATTTTAGTATTATGAAACTTCTAACATTAAAAGCTTCCACAATAATTTCCTGCTAATGCACTTACAGTTTCTCAGATGTATCCTTGGACAGTTTTTCATGCAACAATTAGATTAAAAACTACCACAGTGCTTAACTACAGTCTAATTCCATGATCTTGTCACTGCTTCCCTCACTGACAACCAGAAGCAAATTATCTCTGCCAGTGCCACTGCTGTTACCTCACTGATGTGGCATTTCAGCCTGTCAGTTAGGTAACAATTTTAGATAGTATGTGTAAATAACTCTGAGATTTTGTGGTCTTCGTATGTTTAAGAGGTATATAGTTCCAGGCAGTGTTTAATGTTAGTATGTTTCACTTGAGGAAAATGAAGCTTAAAAGTTTGTTTACTTTAACAGTAATTTGAGTGACTGTGTCTGAACATGGAGCGCAATGGTAAGACAGTATTTGCTTTAGGAAGCAAAATGTTTCTACCTTTTTCCAAAGTTTACAACTTTTTAGGCTTTTTCCCATATGTAACCAGCTCACTCTTAATTTTGCAGGTAATCTTCATTTTCAGCAGATTTGAAGCTTTATGGCTGATTTGACTGTTAGACAGTACTCTTTTCTCTAGAACTTTCTTCTAAGCCACTAATCTTCTAATCACACTTTTCAAAAAAAAAAAAAAGCAAAGATTTGTTTCTTTGGTAAGATTCACTTGATTTTTGCTCAGCTCTGTGTTCTAGAACTCAGAACTTGATAACGATGTTACGAAAAAAGACGTTTTGATTGGATTTTAATTCATTGATCGAGTCTGTAGAACAGTTTACCAAACAATGTAAAATTTATGCTTTTATACACTTGTTTTAAGCACATTACTGCAAAACTGTGGTAATTAGCTGTTAAATCCTTATATCTGGATGTACTCAAAAGTCCCAGATCTTGTGCCAAGGATGGTTGATTCTACAGAATGTTCCATGATAACAGAAAAAGACCACAACTAGCTTCCCTCTTTACACCTTAAAATTTTGGACTGTGTCACTTATTAAGAGGCAATAAAAATCTGTCAGTAGATAGCTGGTTTAATGTTTCTTTGACTCTATTGACGTCCTCAAGTAATCATGATTCAGATATCTAAGTTTTATTTCCTAATCGCACCATGTTTTCTAAGTAATGTGGACCTCTCTGTACCAGTTATTTCCCAACTCACTGAAAATGTTTCAAAAGTACTTTTTTTGAGCAGTTTTACGAAAAGGGCTTGGAAATTGGAAGGCCTATAAAATTCTTTGTACATTTCCAGTGAAGATCACATGTTACAATATATATAAATTTTCTAAGTGGTGCATATATAAATGCATATACTTTCAACACTATCTTTATTTGGGAAAGTGTTGCAACTTTTTAAACTTACTTTGGTTTATTGTTAAAGTATGTATTATGTTATTAAGAAGAGAAAATGGTTATTCTGCTACTTTTTTTTTCCGGTTTTTTTAGAAATCTGGTACCCTGAGGTTGGAACAGAAGAGGTACTTTCTAAACGATATGGAAGATTGCAGCCTTGGGTATTTTAGTTGGAGAGCACAGTGCTGGCAAATCAGTTATGTTTGGATTGGCAGCATCTGTTCTTCACGCAACTTTCAGATGAGTTATCAGGAACATAAAAAAAGGGCTCAGTTTCTGGCCATCTAGTGGGTGACTCAGTGTGCTTGTACTTACTAGCCATAAATTATCTTAGTTTAGGATGTCTAAGAGTTTCATGCTTTCAGTCCCGAATAAGTAAGGGTGTAAGTGCAAGGGCCTTTCTACAAAACTTAGCCTCATATCTTAAGAAATTGCCTGTTGAAGCCCAAGTTCATGTGTATAATTCTTTTCTTTAGGTGTTTAGATACTTTCATAAGGCACAGGCATCTTATGATGAGAATTAAATAAAACTAAAATTAAATTCAAAATATTCAAAAATAGGAATAAATATAATAATGTCTATTGTACAGAAATAAAAATAAAATACAAATTAAATTAGTAAATTAAATCCTTAAAATAATTTTTGTTTATTTCTTTCCCACAAAATCCTTGAAATTGATTTTGCAAGCTTTTTTCAGCTGTATATTTTGGAAGAACATTCTGAAGTGGGATTTTTATCTTCTGTTCTGTAGTTAACTAAAGGGAAATCCTACTCCAGATCGTTTAATTGCTTTTGTTATGTAGCTATCCTTTGTTGAGAGTTCTCTTTTTATTGTGATTTATTCCTTTCTTGCACAATCAGTTTCACTTTTCTTTATGTAATGTTTTATAACTTTCCCCAGGTGACACATTCATAGTGGTAGACTCAACATGTGAAAACTGAGAAGACATCATTGCAAAGCTGATTTCAGTATTTTGCAACTAATAGTTTTTGTACAGTGGCAAAAGCACTTCTTCCCTTCAAAGTACATATATAACAACATCTGATTTACTGTTTTTGTCAGTCTTGTTTATAAGCATTCCTTTTGTTCAGTTGTTGTAATTATCAGAATATTGACTGTCTTCTTCGAATTATTAATTACATTTCTATGAGTTTCTACTCAGGTGCTTGGTTACGTGCTAAGTAAGTAACAAATCAACTAATTTACATATTAACAATAAATTGTTAACAATTAACAATTGTGGAGTTATTTTATAATTGGAAATGCTTGACTAGTTATATACTGAAATATAAAGGTAGATTCCTACTGAAATTTTTAAAACCACAAGTAATTAACTGGTGGATTTCAGTGGGAATTAGGTGTCTGTATGGCTTCAGTTTGTTGAAAATTATGCTAGGCAGTTCTGTGTCTTTCTGTTTTATTTTTTAAAAGAAAGTTTGTAGAAACAAGTTATTGTAGAATTAAAACAGTTTGTCATGTCATGTCATTAGAATTTCAGTGTCTGACCTTTCACCTGTGAATCAACACCTAAGCAGGTTAGAAGTAGTAATTGGGAGAACAAACTAAAATCTAGTCTTTGTCTCTTCTCCCCACCAAGAAATCTCCTGTTGCAAGCAAGAAGCAATGTGTCTGCTGCCTTAAATAAGGGAGGAAATTATAAGGAGAATAGGGAGTTATGCCTGGACTCTCTTTTAGGTGTTATTTCTACTTGGGAATCATGTTTGATGAGTTTTAAGGTCACATCCCACACAAGAGCTGCAAAACAGCTGATGCAGATGTGTTCTAGAAATGTGGCTGTTGTTAGCCTAGGAAAGTCAGCTTCACCTTAGAATAGTTCTGTTACTGCTGTAAGTCCAATACATGTCTGCAAATGTATTTCTGGTAAGTGTAAATAATAGTATAAAACAACAGGTTTTTTACAATTCTCACAGCATAAAAGCCAAATATTTATGTCCAGGGAATTTCTCAGTATATGGATATTTGTGCCACTAAAATATCAAATGTCTTTCTCTTAGCCCCTTCTCCAGTTTCTCTCTTCCTTCACCCCTGCTACCTTGCCCTGTCTCCTATTCCCTCTTTACTTCCCTTTATCCTTGAAAAAAACCACCCTAGGAAAAAGTTGTGCCCTCCAAAAGATGCTAGCAGGAAGACCTCAATAATGAAGATATGAAAGTGTGATATTATTTGCATTTTTTCTTGAATGTCTGCTGAGAATGGAATGACAACAGATATTGTGATAAAACAGCAGCTTAAAAACAAGGCAAACTTTTTACAAGTGAAACAACTTATATTTTTCTTTTTAAAGAACCTTCTTAAACATTCTTTAAAATAGTATAATAATTGTGATTTTATCTAGACACAGGTGAATCTAGGGTATTGTATTTATTTTGATAATTCTACCTTGATTTAAATTATTACTTGGTAAGAAATTGAAACTGCTTGCAAAGATGGTATTTTTGGATCACCTACAGCTTTTTTTAATTAAATGATACTGAAATGCTGTTGTTTCTACATATGTTCCATCTCACCATGTATTCATTAATTTAGGTTTTTTTCCATGCTGTGTTAATAGAGTTCACACCTTTTGAAGGCAGGAGGTTATTAGGAAGTATGTTTTACACTTCAGAGGAATGAGGGAGTGGGATCCAAGAGTGCTATGAAATTTATGTTTGAGATCACTTTTTGCTTAATATTGTTTCTACCTCTGCCTCACTTGGACATTAGCTATTTTTATTTATTATTTTCAGTTATTTTTATTTATTATATCAATGCAGTATTATCACATTGAAATAGAACATAAATCAGAATAAAATAATGCCGACATTACCTGTGTAAGTAGTATTGTTGAATTTAGTGTTTTATTCACCAAGAATGGCTGCTAGGATTTTGTGCTGAAAAGTGGGATTTTGTCTTTATATTACATCCTTTATATTCTTAAGTTAATGCTGCACTGGGAGACCGAAGTTAAGAATTTACTGACCTGTTTGCTTTTACCTTTTATGTTTTACACGAGTCTGTCTTTCTGCACTTACTAGATGTATAAATAACAAGAATGCATGTATGTGGTATTAAAAATTTGTGTTTAAAGTATGGTAACAAGTCACTGAACATTTAATTTTATAATAGAATATAAAGTATTTGGTGGAATCTTACTGGTATTTTTTGGTATTTTGCATACACATGGCTTGTTTCTCCTGTGCTGATACTAAAATGTGGACTAAGCTAGGCTTGTTGCATTTTTTACATTGTTAAGATAGCTAGTCAATAGTTAATGCCTGAAATACATGCCCTTCAAGCTAGAAGCCACCATTAGCTTCGTATTATCAAAAGAAACATTTTAATTTATCATTTCTCTTTTGCTGAATTTGGAAAGCATTGATGCTTTGAATGGATACATGACATTTATTTGCTACTTTTTTATGAAGAAATAAAATTGGCGGTTTGCAATTTGGAAATGAGAATGTGTAAATTCTGGTAGCAGGTCACATTTGTGTTAGAGGCAGTGATAGTTTTTACCAGTGATAGAAGCTTCAGAGAAAAAGATAGGAGAATCTTAGGGTGAGCTCTAAAAAAATTTTCTGTAAGTGCAGCTGTATCCTGATCTTGTCTTTTGGAATCTGGTCGTGCCTTCTGGCAAAAATGTTAGTTTACTAGTTAGTGCAGCATTAAAGAGAATGTCCTTCTGTTGGGAACCTTTGATATTTGTGTGATTCATGCAGATGTCCAGTTTTCTGCTTTGGAAATAAATTAACATATCTTCTATCTTAGATAGATGGTAAGCTACATGTAATTGATTATCTGGAATGAAAGCATTTCTTTTTTGGATACTTGTTGCCCTTAAATTTCATGATGAATTTACAAATAAAAGCAAATAGAAGTTCCCAGTCTATCATATGAAGTTTACAAATTGCTGTCATGTTTCCTCTTGCTAGTGTTTTGTGTGGCCTCCCAGATTACTCAGAAGTTTTTACAGGCCTCTGATTACTGATAACCTCTTTCTCTGAATGCACGTTATTTCTGCTCTATCCTGTTTTTTAGATAGGGGGACCAGAGCTGAATACATTTTTTCAGGTGAGGGCAAACCAATTAATGTAATAACGTTTTATTTTTAGTATTATTTTCCATCACATTCTTCGTGCATCCTGATACTTGTTTCTTTTTTGACCACCATTGCAAAGTAATTAGCAGCACGCCTTTGGGTGGGAGGGAAAATGGCTGTTGTGCGTGTAAGCGAAGGACTTCGCAATGAGGTGTGTACACTTGTGGGCTGAGGAAGGGAGGTATAACGCTGTGACACAAGCCACAGGGCACCCATTTGAAAACAAGACTTATGTGGAATTTGTTTCAGAGATTTTTACTTGGCTAGTTGGTTGGAAACACTTAATTCTGCTAAAAAGGGCTTGGGGAAGGAGATTTTTTTTTTTTTTTAAACCCAAAAATCTAAACAACTAACACTATTGATATATGCCAGGCTTTTTTCTTGCCTTTTCCCCTTTTTAAACTAGTGGTGATAGAAACAAAATACTGTAATTTCCTCTCTTGGTCCGGTGATATGTTGTGCACTGCAAAGTGAGACAAACTGAAGTAAAACTTCAGTTTTTCTGTGCTCTTTATTACTCTAAGATAAGTATGTTTGTCATACTGTAGTTCTGATTTTTTTTTCTCCCTCATTTCTTTTGTTAACCCAGTATCTGAATTTTCGTGAAATTTCTTTTAATAGGCAGAGAGATCAAGAAAGAAAAGAAGCAGAAGAAGCTAGTCAGAAAGAAATAGAAGAATGGGAAAAATCACTTTTAGCTCAAGCAGCACCTACAAGGATGGAGACAATGTGGGAGATTCCAGCTATTGGTCATTTTCTTTGCTTAGCACAACAGATTTTAAATTTACCTGAAATAGTATTCTATGAATTGGAACGTTGTCTTCTGATGCCTCAGTGTAATGTTTTTTTATCTAAAATAATGACTTCTTTGTTAAGTCCTCCTCATCGCAGATCTACATTACATCGCAGGCCTACGTTTTCCTACAGGACTTGGGAAGCAGCACTCAGAAAGAAAGTGCAACACTGGTATACTGTTGTAGGGCAGACTGACAATCCTAATGGTGCTGCAGAAAAGCTTGGATTATGTCCTCAGTTTTTCAAAGTGCTTGGAGAAGTTAATCCCTTGGAGGAAAAACCATTTCATGAGCTACCATTCTACCAAAAAGTATGGCTTCTAAAAGGTCTCTGTGACTTCGTGTATGAAACACAAAAGGATGTTCAGGATGCCGTGCTAGCTCAGCCTATCCATGAATGCAGAGAAGTAATTCTTGGTTATGACTGCTTGGAGAATGCTTATGTTCACTTTCCACAGTTCTGTGGTGCAGATGTTCGAATTTACAGACAAAAACCTTTTCAGGCTCCTGAATTCCCATCTCTTCCCATCAAAGTTAAAAAAGTGCCACGTATTAAATCGGAAAGAGTAAAACATGAATATGGAAGCAAAAGCAATGGGGAGATCAGTTCTGCTAGTAGAGAACTGCTGTGCCATTCCAAGACAGATGGAGAGAAAAGTATGGACTCCATTGTTATCTGTCCAGAAAAAAACCCGTGTTTAGGTAGCTTTAGAATCACTACAGAGGAGATGAAGATTGACTGTGAAATAAAAGCCTCAAGAGTTTGTGACATCAAAAAAACTGGTTGTTATAAAGAGAACTTCATGAATTTGATGACTTCAGGAGATATTGTTGATATGAGTGGTCACCCTAGTTCAGAAGAAATAACAGATGTGGAGAATGGACAAGGTTGCACTGAAATGGCCAGAGTAAGAGCTGAGCTGAGTCTGTTCGAGGAGAACACACCAAAAGCTTGCCAGATGCACGTCAACGGCACTTACAATGACAACCAAAACAGAAATTACCATGAATCTGCTAAAGAAATGCTGCTAGAGACCTCACTGCAGAGTAATAGGAAACTAAGTAAGATGCTGGCAAAAAAAAAGAAGAAAAAAAAAAAGAAGTTGAAGGATATTCTAAATGAAAATCTACAGAGAAAACTTGATGACTTGCAAAGAAAGCGTGAGATTCATCTTCATCCATTCAAATCATATAAATCTGAGATCCAGAACAAGTTATTTATAATTAAAAAGAAAGCAAAACATAAGAAGCACAAGTCTGGTAAGTTGACATTTTTACTTATAGTGAAAATTAGGAGGATACAGATTTTTTTAAAGTTTTTTTATTCGTTGATAAGTCTACATTTTATTTTGTGAAAAAGGAGAGCCTTATTGCGTTAGACAATTTGGATATTAGTTTTAGAGTCAAAGTTATCTAGCTGACAACACAAGCATATAAAACTTCACCTGATTAAACTGTAATTCATTTGCAAAATGTATCTTTAGAGAACATAATTAATTGGAAGAGTTCATTTGCTGCAAAAAATATTCAAGAGAATGAATGTGACTGGCTGGTTAGCATCAGAGAGTGTCACTTGAAGGCATTTTATGATATATTATAGCAATTGTGGAAGTGTTTCTCCTCTTTCTGGCAGTATTACCTTATCTAAATAATGAAGAAACACAGAGTAGTTACATGAGATCATAAATCTAAAATCACTCAGTGGAACTGTGCAGTCTTAGGTCACCAAACAGTGCTGCTTTTACTGTGGGCCTGATTGAGTCCAACAGTTGGGCTGCATCAAGCATCAGAATTTATGCTGATGACATTTTTGTTACAGGATTGGGTAGCATCTAGTTAAGGTAAATGGTATACAACCCAGATTTCAGTTAACTCACTGGAAAATTTCAAAGGTATTTGCAAACAGTAAAGTTACAAAATCCTTAAGTCAGTTCAAATTTTTCAGGTAGCTGTCGTGGTTTTGATGTCATATGAAGCGCCATAAAAGCTTCGTCCTGTTGAGTCCTGAGCTAAGTTGTCTGTGCTAGATTTTCGCAGACTCCTTCAAACATTATGTTTTTTGAAGTGACAAGCTGCTTTTCAGAACGGTGTAGACTGACAGATAAATACTGGATTTCATCTGAAAAGCAGAAAGCCAAAACCAAGAATCTGGGTGACAAAAAGAAGTCTTCTAACAGATAGGAAGGTAGCCAAGATCTGCTGGCAGTGCGTTTAGCTAGAAGTCAAAATCTAAAGCTAAGAGAACAAGTAATATTTAGATCCTAAATATTTGCACATAACACCCAAAAAACTGTTTTACCATTTAAATCACAGGTTCCTCCTTCCAAAATATATCACTGCCCACATCTAAACAGACATTTTAAGAGTTGCGGTTGAAGTTCATATATGTAGTATTCAGGGAAACTAATGTATTTTTCATTCGCCTTTGTGACTCAGCTCTCTAAATGTGTCACTGTTTTCATTCTTCTTAAAACCAAGCAAACTGAATAATAACCCAAATGGCAAACAAGGACTCTAGTTGATGGAGCTGTTGTCCTTTCTCTCCTTATATGTTGAGGCATTTTCCATCTTGTTCTGACTACTTCTTCATTTGACCTTGCTGGAGAAGATTTTCCAATAACTTTACAGCATTGGAAGAAAGCGCTTTTCTTCCTATGGTTGTTAAATGTCCGTTGGTCATGTAGCTACTAGGCTGAAATGGATAGGATTGGATTCAATTAATGCTGATACCTCGTTGTGTAATGTTTCATAATGTTTAAGGCTAAGTACTAATTCTTAAAGATTGTCTGAAATTAAATCTTCTGTTTAAAGATTCCCTTACAATGTAGAGCAGAAAAAGTGATTTAGTAAAGCTTGTTCTGAGTCCACAAATCTGATCCTAGCCATGGTAATGCTTTACAATGTTCTTTAAAAGTACAGTTAGTAGAAGAGAATATCAGGAATGTAGAAGTGAGTACCTTTCATTAGTTTTCATCAAAATTATTTTTTTCCTGCTGTTGGTTCTCTTAGGCAGCTAAATGTAACTGAGTCACAGTGTATGTTTCTGTTGAGATGATTTGCATGTTCCTGACTTGCTGTGGCAGTGGTACCCATCCTGTATATAGAATGGTCATACAGTTTTTCCATCTGAAAACTTCACAGAAATAATGTGAACAAAACTTACTGGAGAGTACAGCTATGTTATGACCTTTACCATAACAGCAGGGTTTTCTTACAACTGGGGAAAGGTGTAACCACTTTACTGAGTCTGTCTTTGAAACAAGGTGATGGTTGTTACTGTGGCAGTGTTCTGTTTTAGTATCATTGACAGAGTAGTACTGAATGTAATGGAAAGACAGGATCAGAACAGTTCTGTAAACATCCGCATGCTATGCATTTATTTTTACATGTTATTTTTTTACTGGAGTTAGATAAATAGAAGTTTCAGTGCAAGGCACAGTGCAAGAGCACGAGAAGCCTACAATTGCATGTTTGAAACAGGGATTGCATGAAATTCAGAACATCTGTAGCGCTGAGAAAATAGGAGGGACCAGAGGCTACTTGGAATAACTGTTATGTGCCTGAAGTAGAGGTTGAAGTAAGTGTAAATTGAATCTTTTTTTATTCCAGTTGTTATAGAAAACACCAATACATCACACAAGTTTAGAAGAACCTTGGGTGTAAATTCCATACCCTATACTCATGCTCTGGAAGATTCATAGTAGTCTACCTGCTTGAAGTCCATTTTACTGTCTATTTTATTTCTTTAGAGTACCATTGCATTTTGTGTATGAAGTCAAGCATTGCTTGAATGTAAGAAAATTAATTTAACAGCCTGCCAACAATTTTGTAGTGCCTTGTTTACTGTCCTTGGGAGTTTAATCTTCAGAAGTCTTCTGGAGACTTCAGTGTTGTAAAAACTTTATTGTGTTGTTTAGCTTGTAGATAAAGGAACAGCCTGTTGATCACGTTGAAAACATTGTGAGGTATTCCAGCAAGTCATAACACTGTACTCCATGCGTTCAGCTACAGTGCCACTGTCTTCAGAAACATGTACCACTGAGGGTTTGTAGGGTTTCTTTACACTGTTCTGTAAATCAGCAATATTAGTGCACTTATTCAGACTGACTTAGCTTGTTTGACCATATAAAAGTATGCTGTGTCAATATGGAAGCTTCAAAACTCTATAATCTTCATTTTCCAGATTGTAGTGTGTTATATATTCTAGAAGAAGAGCTGTTGGGAGCAAGAAAGAAGAATAGGAGAGTAAAAGGAGATAGTATATGCTGGATAGTTGCCAAATCTTTGAAAGACATGAAGCATGTCTTACAAATTTGTTAACAGAAAGATACAGTGCCTGTTATTTACTTCGAGAACACTGCAGTTGCTGCTAGAATGTAATAAAAACCCGGAAGTTCTTGCAGTTGGACAGGGCTAACTTAAATGTATTCTGCCATGACAAATACTACTGAGTTAGTGCTTGATCTTAAAAACGTCTGTTGCCCCGTATGGGATAGCAAGACTCTGCTCCATATCCAACAAAAAAGTTGCATTTTTATAAAAAATAATTATTAGAATAAGTTTTTATTCAAAAGTGCTCTGTGTTGTCACTTTGTGATTTGAAGCATGGATTGCCATTGCTTTTGTTCTTCAAGGAGAAGCCACAAGAACTCGAATATCAGGGTTCATAATAGAAAGTATTACTAGATCTGTAAAAAAGTTTGTTTTCAAATCACATCGATCCCAATATGAACAAGTTATAAATAGTTGTATTGTTCTGTTCTTGCTGAAGTAATTTACAAGTGTCAAGAACATTTTTGGGGTTTGGTGTTTTATTAGTCTCATTTTTATGCCTCTGAAATAGTACTGGAAGAGGTCTGAATTATTTTTTTGTTTCCCCTTCTTCACCCTTAGATGGCAAGACCAACTTGAGATGGCTTATTTTTTAGTTGCATCTGATCTCCCTAGTGTGTTTTTCTGGGTGCTCATAGTTAGTGTTCTAGTTGTTACATTACTTTCTTAATTGCTTGCATATCTACTCACTGATAATATCTGTAGAATTTGTTTCGGCTTTAAAGGAAGACCTATAGCAGTCAGATATCTCCTGCACCTGCTGAACTTAAGTTTAATGTATAAGAGTTTTCACAGAGCTGGCTCAGGGGCTCTTAGTTAATAAAACGTTGATTTCCTATGAACTCCTGTTGTGGGTGAGATGCGTTATAGTCTTTTCCACTCTGAACTGAAACCAAACTGAGCTGTGGAGCCTTTGGGAAAAGGCTGTGTGGAGACATAATTAGTAATTATATCACAGTAAATTGTTAGCAAATGTAAAGTTACACAGGAATAACTTTAAATGTGGGAAGGGAGCAGGCTGTGTTGAATTGAGTAGGCGAACGAAACAGATTATGTATGAGATTCTTAATTAGAAATACTTTTCTAATGAGAACCTAATAAGGTTCTACTAAGGTTTAAAAAGGTTCTAAGGTTTTTCTAATTGATTGCTTTTAGTCAGCAGTTAAATATATTTGTTAATTGAGTGTGCTCTGAAAGGTACAGTACACCATGATTCAAAATGCACTGTGATCTAACTGCTGTCAGAAGCATTACTTCATCTGCTCAGGAATTAATGCAAGCCTTTGAAATAGTTTCTTCACCTGGGATTATGGACAAAAGATCTCTAGCAGACCTCAGTGGAGTGATTTGAGAAGCTGCCTCTCAGTAGTCGTTTTGTCATCCCAAGACAGTCTTAGAACCAATTACGTAGACAAGATACTTAAGTTTATTGCATGGTTTCAAGTCTGGGTGCTGAAAGGAAATCCGCAAAACCATCATGCCTCTGGATTACAATGATGGGTTTTTATACACTTTTTAATAATGTATTTCACCTGTGTAATACATATGAATTACAGATAACTGCCGATTGTGAAAGATTTGGTTTCTGTTACCATTGTTTGAAGCTGAGAAATGAGTTTTGGAAAACCAGATACAAGGTTTTTTTAAAAGGGAGGAATTTTCAGTACTTCCACTATCACTTCTTTCTAATATATATTTTGTATTTTAAAAGGTTGTTACTGAGGTAGAAGATGAATTTGCTATAATTAGTTTGCTGTATATATTAATTCTCTCCCATCATACAAATATCTGTAGCTTTTTCTTAGCTTTTAATACATGATATAAAACAATAACTGCACCATAGGACATCTGTTGTCAAAAAGATGGGAAGAAGACTGGTGCTGGTCTATGCAGATTCATGGTTAGCTCATGGCATTTACCAGCCTGAGAATTGTGTAAGTCTTTTGGTATATATTTCAACAGGTATGTGTCATGATATGCCAGACTCTATTTTTAGTTTAATGATGTAAGGCTCATTTTTCTTGTGCTTCTAGATGGTTTCTTTTAATTCTTGGTGTGTTTGTAACTCCGTATCTTTCCTACTTCATGCTTTTCAGATCCTGATGTGAAGGAAGAAATGTTTGTTTTATTTGGGTTTCTAATTATTTATGACTCTTCCTGGAAGTTTTCCTTCTGTTTTTCATAAGGATATATTGGGGAAAAGAGGAAGACTATTTCTATTTAACTGTTACTTCTTGAATTATACTACTTCATATGTCGTATAGCACTGGATGCTGAAAATAGTAAAATAAATACTGGTTGAAAAATATGTTGAAAGTATTCAAATAAAATGAAAAATTTTATGTTAAACATATTAAAATTTTCCTTTTTCGTAAAGAAGCAAGACAATCTAGCAGCCTTATTTTTTTTGTTTTTTCATTTTATTTCCAGAGAACATTTTTTTACAGCCAGGAGCCACCGTATGACCAGGCTTCTTTTTGAGTCAGTTTGTCAAGAAAGCATCTAAGTGCCTACTTTAGTTCATTCAATGAACAGCACTGTTCTCAGTAGTAGCACGCAGCTGTATTCATAATGTGTATAACAAAAATGCTGGCTTTTTTGCCCGTTGTCAGAATGTTTGGGTTATTGCTCCAATAAATAAGCTTCTCTTTGTTATCACTTCCTCTCTAATGTGAAATATCTAAGTATTTATTTTTGGTAGTTGAGGGCTCTTTAAATTTTTTAATATGCTTTATATGGGGAGTTTCTAGGTTGTTTTATTGATTTTAATACAGTTTGATTTTATGTGGAGTTTCAGATACAGATTCTTCAAGCCCTGTGCCTTGTCCCATAACTGTGTTTATTTCAGAGTCAGGTAAGACATTCAGGAAACTCGCAGTGTAATAAACTGGAAATATAGATGCATGGGCTTCTATAAATATTTTTATGTACGTGTACATACACATTTGCACACACCTAAAGCATCTGTTAGGAAGAAGGTTAAGTGCAGTTTTTGCCAATATTTTTATTAATATAAATATTGAATCTGCCTATGCTTATATTATTACCAAGTGTCTGCAGTCATGCTAGTTGACAACAAATTCCACATTGTATGATTATTTTCTTCATGCTCTGTTTTTGTTTAAGGTTTTTAATTATTGTTTAGGACTCCGGAGTGTCAACAAGTGATAGTGTTAGAGTGATGGTTTTGGACTGAGTGAACAAGTCAAAAGTGGTCTTGTCCAAATTTACCATACAAATGTATAAATAACCAAATAGGAAACCTTGCTGCCTTGCTGTGGCATTAACTGCTTGATTTGGGAAATTATATGACTTGTGAACTCTGATACTATGGGCAGTAGAGCACTTGCCTTACCTTCAAAGAGATTTTTTGTTACATCTGTGTTTGTATATGGCATTATAGGAAGTTGTTTGCATTCTTCTAGAAGTGTTAGGTATTGCCACAGCCAGGAAAAATAAATCAATCTGATTTCGTTGGTAAATTCAGTATGTTCAGTGAGGGATTTCTAGATTGTGCTTGTCTTTTGAGTGTGTCTTTTTATTATTAGATAGTGAGATCCCAGATCCTAATGTGTGATTCTTTACAGTGTTAGAGAAACAATCTTGCAGGTAAGATGCTGTATTTCTTACATTTGTGCCTTAAGTTCTAGATTTCACTTCTTTCAGAAGAGTGATGTGAATGTTATTTTTATGACTTCGATTTTTAGGTCCTGTATTATTGAAATTGTAGTAGGCTTTTTCTTCTTTTTTTTTCTTTCCACCCCACACAAAAGGCTGCAGTACACAGATACTTGTTTAATGTTTGCTTCTGCTGAGTCTAGTTCTGATTCATCATGTTTATGTGCCTTACTGAAAGCCATCATTAGTTGCAGTTTAACTTTCAAGTCTGTATGTAATTTGGTTTTATTAATAAAGTACAACAAACAGCATTATGAAGCTTTTCTTTTTTAATCTTACAAGGAAAAAAATCGCTATCTAAAAAAGCAATCATAAAGAAGAGGAAAACTGTCAGAAAGTCTACTATACCAGAATTTCAGGTAAATTATTTAATTTTTGTTTTAAGCAGTTGAAATCTGAATGTCTATTAAATAAGTCCTTTAGTTTCTGATAGAGACCTGGAAATATTAACTGAAGCTTCTTCTGGTTTTAAAGGCTTGAACTGATAGTATTTTTAAAAGTGCATATCACCTTCTTTTGGTAGAAAATATTTTACCGTTTTTATTATGTGCAGCTTGAACACTATTTTCAGTGTTGTTTATGATCCCAGACACATCTGTTACAGTATAAAACCGATAAAATCTAGGACTTGTTAAAAACATTTTTAGCTTAGATCTAATTCTCTGGGATAAAATTACTTGGTTTTGTATGAGGTGTGACAGTGTGGTTCTTGGATTGAAATCTGGCTTGGTTAACTGAAGGGCTTGCAAAATAGGCAACTGTGCTCACCCTGCTTGCAACTGTTATTCCTTATCAGCCTGTGATTTCTAGGCCTCTAGGGTCTCTTAGGCTCTAGAAAGCACCAAGAGTATTAATTATGCTAATATGGTTTTATGGTGCTGTAATAGAAGTGTCACAGTGCTTCAGTTCTAAGTTACTCTCTATGTGTGCAAGGCTGCTTGCACTGAAGTTCTCCTTTGGAGATCTTTTTTTTTTCTTCAGAAAGCAATCTCTGCTACTTTGGCCAGTAGACTCACACTGAATCATGACTATTTTGTAATACCCTCACCCTGAATCAGCTGATTCCATTATGATCATGTGTTTCAGATGGAGCTAGTGGAATTTCTGGTGTTAAAAATGGTTAGTAACTGTCAATGTTGAGAAATGACTGATATTTACGTGTACACTGACTTTGTCTATATTGTAATGGTGGTAACTAAAATGTTTCCTAACAGCTCCAAAAAATAGGTGCAGTGTCTAAATTTTTTTTGTCCAAGCACATTACCTGCATGTCATGGTTATATACAGTTAGCTTTGAAATAATTTCTTACATAATGAAACTACTGCATTTAAGCAGTCTGAAACTTAGCCCAACCTTTTAGCTTTAGTAGATAAACGTACATACATTTATGTATCTATCTAAGTGTATATTAATTGTCATCTGTAAAACCTTACATTAGAATGTAACGAAATACTTCTGGCTCTTTTGATCAAAGCTGTGAGTCATTTCTGTTTTAGGTGAGGCTCAGACTGAGTAGTATTGAGCAGTTTAATCTTACTGGGGAGCTTTATAACAACAACTTTTTAACAACTTAATCTGACTCTTTCAAGAGCTATGACTATTAGAAGAATTTGCAAATATTAAAACGTTTATATTTGGAATGATACTTAAGACTTTTGGGGTCTGGTAAGATGTGCTTCAATATACATTTTCCCAGATACAAGAATGGCCAAATGATGAAATTATGTAACCAGTTGAAAATACAAGTAAATTTTTTAAATACTTGGTAAAACAGCTTAGAGCTTACAGGCCCTGTGAGATACGCTGGGAGGGTATAACCACAAGAATATTGCTATTCATGTCTATACATCAGTTCTTTTGGAGTGAAAGTTAATAAATTAAGAAGTATAATATGTTTCATGTGCCTGGAGCCTACAAATGTGAAAAAACCCAAACCCAACCAGAAGGCACTTTATTTTGTAAGATTAGGTTCTGTACTTCAATATAGATCTTTTACCTGAAAATTATGACTTGGCTTTAAAGCTGAGTAAATTAGTATTAGTAAGTCTTTTAATATGTGCAGTGACACAAATCAATATCAATTATTAACAGAAATTTGGGAGATAATAGTGCTACTTAATCTAATATTTAGAATGCCACTTTTATAATATATAGCTCAAGGCTGCTTTAAAAAAAAACCGAAAACCCCTACAAACAACAAAACAAAACAAATCAAAAGCAGATGCAAATTAAATTGTTTTTACCAAATAAAAGTGCACAAAAACAAAGTCCTGGTTTTAATGTTTTGAAAATTATTGAAGAAGTGGGTTTACAGCTTCATAGATTGTGATTTAGTTGCCTCTTGCTTATTATTCTGAGTTCCAAGCTGCTTGTTACTGTTGCTCATTAACATTTTATAGAAATTAACACTGCTGTACAGGAGGGACACTAATGTGTTTTGGTTTTTTTTTTTCCGGTTACAGAGTACGTTTAGGTTTGGTAATCAGTGCTTCACTCAGTCTTTTCTCCTTGCACCTCATGTACATTCACATGTAACTATATGGACCTACGTGTATGATAATTAAGGAGAAAAGGAATGAGCACGCTCTGTTTCAGTGTGTCTTGAACAATTTAAGTTTTATCAGCTATGATCTATATTAAATAAAGATCTCAAAAGGTAGCTATCTGAACATTTTCCGCGTGTAGATATCAGCAATAAAAGAGCAGCTTCATAGGAAATGCAATTATAAATAACAGTCATTACACAAATAACCTGAAATAAAGCATGAGACCCTGTTCAAATGTTTAAAAATTGTGTGAAAAGCTTGTCTGAAGTTAAGGGGACAAGGAAAGAGATCAGTGATCTGGGGGAGTACACTAGGTTTGTATTTGTCAATAGATCCACAGATTAGATACGGTTCTATGATGTTAAAGAGTTTGTTTATAAATTTATTACAGGAGAGTCCCAAATTAGAATGATCTTGGTCCCCCTGTCTTTCCTTAAAAATTTCAGGGGAGATTTTTTCTGTATTTCGTCCTTGAAGTTTTAGGAGTCAGTGGGGGTCTTTGTATCGTGATGTGAATGTTGAGCACTGAATTTGAAATTTTACTGAATACTGAGTACCTGAAGCGTCCACTCTATTCAGTTGAAAAACAGGATGCTTATTGGCTATGAAAAATAAAGTCCCTATGTAGTAACTGCTGTGCTGGATGTGATGGTGTCTGTTGCAGTTAACATGTACACTGCTAATGAGATTACATTAATGTAAATGTTTCCAACTGAATCTTTAAGCCACCATGTAGTGTTCTAGAGAATAGGGATTAATCTTTCTCTGATATTTCGAAAAGGAAACATTTTTTCACTTCAGATTAATTTTTTCATAAGTGATTAGAAAGCATATTCTTCAGGAGCCATATGTGAAACTGCCAGTAAGCTATCAGAATGTGACAGAATTATTAGATTGATAATACCTTTTTTCTTTGCCTCCATGTTAACTTACCCATAGAAACATACAAAACAAGTTAGAAGGCAATGTTGTTTGCAGGAAATTGAATTGCTAAGTTCCGCTAATTACCAACCATGAGCAAAGAACACTGAAACATAAATAAGAATCTCATTGAGAGAAATAGCATCTAGAGTCCGTATCAAAATGATCATGTGAAGTACACTTTGTTATTTTCATCACTGTTCTTTTCATCCTTCTTTCAAAATTCTAGCTTCATTCTATAAGGTAGGAAATGTTAACCATGTGAGAGAAGTTTCAGAATTAGCTTCTTCCCAGTCAGCGTGCATCTTTATTTCCTCTTCTCAAGTCATACTGTGAATGAAAAAGTTGAAGTTTTTCTTGAACCCTTTTTATAGTACTTTTCAGTACAGAACTGGAGTATTTCAAAAACTAAGCTTATTTTGACTGTAAATCCTACAAACTCAGCTGCTGTTACCTTCCTTGTTTTACCAGCAGGTAATTGACACAGTTATGACCCTCAAATGTACATCTTATCTGATGAAATTTGTGAGTTAGAGATTTGGTTACTCTTGCCTGTCAGCCCCAGTTCCAAGACAATTAAACTTTATATATTGGCATTGTTTTTCCTGTTGATGTAATTTGGATTGGTCACATAGGAAAAATAAAAAGCAGCAATGAAATTTAGTAACTGAATTATCAGGTGTATAGTCAAAAGAGTGGATTATAATTGTGCAGGGAAACCCTTGTCCATGCCTTTATTGACTTTTGTCAAGGACTTTGTGATGTACTTTTTTGCTTAATAATACAGTGTCATAGATTTCTTCATGGGCCAGACAAAGCCAGTATTTGGCTTCAGTTTATATTTTATATATTAAGTGCAGGACCTGCATGTTGAACCTAGTAGAGTTTCACATAGTAATTCAGTTTTCTGGGTTAAAAGACATACCTTTCACAAGTAAATTTTGTATACACTGTCTGTGGCAAGATACTGCAATTTCCTTATTAATTTGCTATTCTAAATTTGATAAATGTGAAAACTGTAAACTTTGGTTTGAGTCACTCCATTTCCTCAATGCTTCAATATGCACAAATGTTATGGAAATAATGGCATGTATGGATTAGAGGTTTCTGAAATTTATTTTGCTAAAAGTGTCAATTTAGTGTTTTAATTGTGACTAGCAAAAGTGCTTTTTTTGTTATGAGTTTGCTGAAAATCTGAAACTGCACATGAATTTCAAATAAAAATATATTGTTATAAATTACTGATCAGGGAAAAATACTTTGCAGTTGTTTGATAAAAATGTTTTAATGTTTAGGGTGAGTTTTGTATCTTTAAAAATTTCATTTTCTTAAATTTTTTCAACATGTTTTCTGTAATAAGGAAAACATGTCCACCTGAGGTTGTTCAGAAAAAGTAAGTCTTATTATAAGATAACGTGAAAGAACCTAACATCTTAATAATTTCTGGATTTTTAAGTCTTAGCTTACCCTAGATGATGGTAAAAAAAAATGTACAGATCACCTTTGTTTGACAATTTTTTCAAGATAATAGCATCCATTTTCTGAAGGGAAAAAAATTTAAAAGCTATTTTCTAAAGACAAGAATAAGAAAAATATAATACTTTTTCAAAACATATGTTAAGTGGGTGGATTTGGTAGATGACTAAGTTGCCTTAGAATCATCAAGGTTGGAAGATCATCCAGTCCAGTCATCCCCCCAGCACTACCCCTGTCTCTCCTAAATCACCCAACCACATCACCAGATCCAGATGCCTCTTGAACATATCCAGGGATGGAATACTCTGTGTAAGCATATAAAGTTATCTTCAGGAAAAGTTGTAACAAGTGTTACTTGTTATAACCACAGCATACTACAAAGCTAGTATACTTATGTCACCAGGGACTTGTTTGGTACTCAAAGCTGTTCTAACTCGTTACTGTGCTTGAGACAAATTTGGTGGTTGTCATTCACGGAAGTTTTAAGAAAATACCTATATTTTGAAAAGGAAGCTTGGAGGTAGAGATATGGTTTATGTCTGAAGAATAAGAGTATTTTCTTCTTAGATTTTCTTCCTCTCAACAAGTCCTGGTTTTTGTTTGGGTTTTTTTTTAAGTTTAAAAATACTATGAGAAAATAAAAATCAAATGATGGCACTAAGTAATAATGTGCTTTTAAATTTTAAGTTTGCTATACATTTTCCAAGTCCCACATCACCAAGTGTTTGTGTTCATTTGTTTTTTTAGCTTATTTGCACTAATCTTGATGAACTCAGGGAATTAATCACAAAGATTGAGAGTGAACTCAAAGATCTGGAGGACATTAAAAAGAAATCGGTATGTGACATTAAAAGCTTTCTCTTGTTTTGATATGAAACAGTGTCAGTTACTAGCTGAGGCCTGTCAACTGACGTTTTTTGTGCTGTTCAGTAACTGCATGAAACCTCCTCAGGCTGATACCTGGGGACTGTAATCTTAATCTTGCTGTATGTAACTCTCTGTTCTCAGTGTTTTTATGGTAAGTGAATTCACTAACTGTGTTAGCACTTTTCCCTGCCAAAACAAAATATGGATAGTGGTAATACCTTGGAATGAGTAGTTCATTTCTGTTAAATATATGACCATTTTGCCTTGAGGACAAGTTCTTACTAAAAAATAATTACAGGACAGAATTCTTGTATCTGCCTATGAAATGCTGATCAGAACTTCTAGTGAGCTAGAATTCTTAATTCCTTTTTTTTGCATGTGTTCTTAAAATTTACTTTATTTAATATTTTTTTGAAGGCGTTTGTACCAGAAAGCATGCTATCTAGCTTTTGATATCAGATTGAGATACAAATTTTACCAATGTACACTGGATCACAGAATCTGTGCGACTGAAAACCTCGAAGGAGTAACAGACAAGAGAATCCAGCATGTTTGGGCTTTTGTAGGAGGCAGTGATTCTAATTAACATGGTGGATGGGTTTAAATGTATGACTACTACTCATTTAAACAGCCCTCTACAGTGAGCTCTTACTACATTTTTCATTGTAGTTCTGTTTATTGAACCTTTGGTAGGCACTTCTGTGGTGGCATTTCTATGAAAAAGAAGTAGATAGAAGTGTTGATTTTTCTGTATATTAGAAACTAGGCTGCGTTTAATTCAAGTGAAGGTTTATAGTCTCATGCAGAATCAATATATTCTAAGTTATTTAAATAGGGGAGAGAAATGTGGTGGGAGAGAGACAATATAAGTTAGGATTCTGAAAGACACTTATCAGTGCAGACAATTAGCATAATTGTTATGTAGGCAGAGGAATAATACCAGCTTAATCTTGAAATTATTTTGTACTTGCCAAATTGCAAACTTCTTTCATCATAAGAATGCCAAGAGGTTATCAGAAATAGGATAAAAAGCCAGCAATAGGATAAAAAGCCAAAAATGAGAGTATGCTGCAGCATATCAATAATCTTAGTATAGATGAGACTTCTAGTCTAGTAAAACTGCAGGAACAAGACTTCTTCAAGGATAGACAAATGCTACATATGTCATAATTGCTCTTCAAGCTGAAATCTGATAATGTCATTATGTAAGTAAGTTGCATGACTTCAGCAGGAATACTATGTTTAGTTCTAGTTGCACTGTCTTAAAAAAACCAAACACTTAAGTACAGGGGAGTTAAGATACAACTCATTCAGCGTTCAGGAGTTATGAGGTAAGGACAGTCTTTTGTTGTCCTTTTATAGACCTATCAGATCATGATTCTGGGTCTCTAAACACTTGTGTTGTTTGAAGTTTTATATAAAGCAAAAGGGTTAGGATTAATTGCTGAATAAGTGGTTATGCAGATACAGTAAAGTGAGATACTGATTTTGAGAAAAATAATTATCAGGGAAACATGTTTACCTTTTAAACATACGAATAGAAAGGTGTTAAATTAGGTGAATAATCATAAATTTGACTTGCTAAAATGAGGTTTTGTTTTGTAAGGAAAGTCTGCAGGATTTCATTTTTGATGTCTAACACTATGTGTAATTACGTCAGATATCTGAAAAACTGGAGAAAATGCAGACTTTTATTCTTCAGCTCTAACCAAATGACACTGGCAGTTTCAGAAGCATCCAGAATCAGTTTTTCTGAAGTGCGTAGTCTGTTAAGTAAAACATTTTTCTAATTTGATAATGGAAATTTCACCTAATGTGAAAGTTTATTTTAATATAATGGCACTTACATGCTGTTCATGGACTTCTTTCTTGTTTTAACTGAAGGATGATGATGTTCTTACTACTTCATGGTAACTTAGTATTGATTTTTGTTTGCAATAATGGCCTGGGCAAAGCCATAGGAATCTTTCTTCTTCACGACTAACCTCCTTGGTAATTTCAGTTGTGGTAGTCGCTGGCACATGGTACTGAGAAAAACCTTCAAGGCAAGCTTTATTATTATGTTAAATACTAACACATATTAGAAGTACCACCTATTTAACTTTATATTAAGCCTTTCAAGTATAACCTTATTTTAGTCGTAACCTCCCTTCTGTTACCTAGAAGACCATTCTGGAGAACAAAAAAGGAATTCCTTCTCCAGAACTTGGAAGTAGTGGAAACTATAATGAAAGAGCTGAGCTACAGGACCTTTTTCATATGAATAAACTTATGCTGTTTTCGCTCATTTTTGTAGGTAGTTGGACTGGTTGTATATGATACTTTTCAGAACACCAACTTGAGACAACAAATGACATGACAGATTTTTATTTGGCAAGCTAGAAGAAATAGGGTTATGTAGCGGAAAGTAATGGATAATTTTAAATTTGGGCATTTCTACGAGTTTCTTTTGCAACAATGGAATAATAAACCTGTTGGAATGTATTTTCACTCTTGGGTTGATTTGGTTATCTACTCTTGTACACCTCTAATGTCTTTTGAATTAGGTATGAATAGTATTTTTCCTTTTAAAAAGCCTTGCACTTTTTCTTCATTACTGGTGGGTTTGTTACACCCATGATGAGATTTGCTTTGTGCTAGTTTGCTGTGACTGTTTAGAGTGGAAAATTAAATTTGACCTCAGTTCTTTAATTTTGAAGAGTTCACCTCTGCTCTTGAAGTCTAGCCACAGTTCTGAAGTGATGCTGCAATTTCACATATGCTTTCCACTGACATAAGCCAAAACTGCTGGCAAATACATAGTTCCTACTCACAATGTCTGTAGAAGCTCCTATTTTCTGTGCCATCCGTGAGAGAGGGTAACAAAATTCTTTGTTCAGGTGCATGGTGAGAGATTGTAGTAAACCTAACTACTTGTTTCTGCTGGTGATTTGTTTGTAAGCCAGACCAGTTTTTTAATGCAATTTATCATGGAGTTGCACAAATACCTGTTGCTTGTATTCTGCTACAGGTTGAGTGGCCATTGTAAGAGCAGAAATGGCCATCTATGGGCAAAAGAAAGTGGGACTGATTTTGACAGGATAAGTGCCTTTGTGTTGCAGGTGAAGTTGTATGTGATACTACTATCAGGGATGCTCTAAAAAGTCTATTCCTTCAGCTACTGAGCAGTTCCTCTCCTTACCACGTATTACATGTCCAGAGGGAGAGAAGAAATCAGTCAGACTTGGTATTTCTTTAAGTACCTGACGGGAAATAAGAATTTGAAAGGTGCAGAAAGGAGACTTAAAGGACTTAATGTTTTGTGCACTGCCTGGTAAAAGGCTGATACCCTAAGGAGTGTCTAAGCTAGAATATCTTCTAGCTCTTGTACATTGTTTAGAACATGTGAAGCAGCATCCTTTAATTTTAGAAAAGTGTGACTAAAAACTGGAGTAAAAGTTGAATCAATAGAAAAAACCTAGAATTCACAGCAACAAAAATTAGATGCTAGAAGAAATTTGGTCTCTTTTGTTGCTATACTTACATAGAAAAGATGTGGTCGAAATTAGCCGTCAATAGACAATTATAAACCTGAAAAAGAAGAACATTTTGGATAAAAAATTTATTGATATTTTGTTGCATTTTTGCCTCTTTTTTGTTTTTGTAAAATTTAGACTGGATATATAATATGCATGGCCATTCCGTTGAATGTGACCTCCTAGAAATTTGCTATAACTAGCGAATTGACCAAGATATGCAAAGTAGCTTAATTCCACACTTGCAGTGGTATTGCTGAAAAAAAAATTTTGACAAACACGTGTGATAGGGAAGCATTTTGCTGGTGTATTTAGGATCACATGGAGACTTCTATCTAATACATGAAATTTCTTTTATGAGAAGAGGCAGTAAAGTAAGGCGTTCTGTCAGATCAGTACGCAGGTTAACAACTATCAGTGTCTGGCATTTTGGATCCCATTTTTCCCTAGGTCTTCTCTGTCTGGTCGAGTCAGTGGGAGTTGCAATGTGAGTGGAAATCTTCTTACTGCCTTTCAGATAATCCGCTTCTCTTGTGATCTGAAGTAATTTTTTGTGTGTGTGAAACTGTTAATTAACCTACTTAGTGGTCAGTTGTATGTACTTAGCTGTTGCATATCTTAGCAAAAATTTATTTTTCATTTTTAAAATTTTTTCAAACCCTTCATGACATTGTGTAGTATTAGTGACAGGACTGCAAGTACTTGTATAAAATAGTTAACTTAGGGCTTTTTTGCAGATGCTAGCTGAATTTGCAGTAAAATGAATGGGTTTTTTAACATGAACATGTAAAGATTTCTTGTTTACTGAAGTGCAAGACTTTATTTTGCTAGCACCACTGGATTTGAATCATGCCCTCTAAGTCTGATGGATAAATGCTTAGCTGTCTAGGGGATGAGAGGGGAGTCTGGAGCCCAGGATTCTCATAGTTAGTCTGAGAAGGTTAAAATGAATAAAAGGCAGTACCTTCCTGAGAAGAAGATCACGTCCCTATAGAGAGAGAAAAGTTGGACAAAGGTTAAGGGAAGGAGAGTTACGTAGTCAAAGGACACCAGCCAAGGTAACAACTAATTATGGTTTGGAGAAAAGGCCGTGCAGATTTTATTGTTTGCAGAAGTCTGTAACACCCCGATGTTCTTGACTTACTAGCCAAAAAAGTAAAATCCTCCCTTTTAGAGGTTTTGTGTTCTGCTGTTGCTCCTGGAGTTTATAATGAGACAGTCCCAGGAGGTGGAATGCCTTTATGTATCTTTGGAAGTGGATATTTTTTTAGGCAGGTGAGTCAAAAGGCCTGGAAGCAAATGGAGGTTTCCTGCAAAAGTATGTATGTCAGAGTGCACCTGAAAATTTAATTGAAAAACCCACTGGTTTAGGTCAGAAATATTTAGAACCTCAGACAGAAATTTGTTTCAAAGGGATATATTGATCCAGGGTGGAACATACTTCCCTTGTCTGGCTTTTTTTTTTGAGATTCCAAATAGTCTTCGGACTTTTAACTTTGTTCATAGGAGGTGCAAGCATCTAAACTAGGAGACTGCTTTCTGAGGTTTTTCATAGATTTGCTACATTTTATTTTAAAAATATGTTAATATATGGGGAAAATAAATGCAAAATGGTTCGTGTCAGAAGTTTATAAAATATTCCCTCTCTGTTCAATGAAGAAATGGGAAATACTGTCACATGTTTGAAAATGTTTGGCAGGGAAGCCATGTTTATACAAGAGTGTACGGGGACTTCGAAGAACTTCCCTTCAGCAGAAACTCATGTAACCAACAGAAATAGTTTAGGGCTCTTACTAATATTTTAGTCAATCAGACCTCTGTTTTACAAACAGTGAAGTGGAAAAACCTACAGTGTCTTTTCATTTGGGGCCCAGGGAGACATTTTTATTACTGGGTTAAATCTTTTTCAGTTTTTATTCAGAGGCTGACTTCCTTCTCCCCATTCCTGCCTCCTCTTGTCCTGACCAGTTCCTCCCTCCCCAATGAAATATGTGCCATGCTTGAGACTTTTTTGTGTAACCAGTTTTCAGTTCTACTTGTTCTCATCAGCATTAGTGTATTTACGTAAATGTACACACAAACAGAAAATACCATAATCTGAGAAATCTGTGTATGCACACCCATTTGCAGGTTTAAATTTAAACTGCAGGTAAAGAGAGCTACAATAAGAGAGACACCAATAAATATTAGAGTTTGGGGATATTAATATACACACTTCAAGTCTTGCGACCAAAACATTTCCTATTAATTTAAGCCTAGGTTCTCTGTTACTGTGTATCTTCATCTATAACATGTCTAACATAGTCTCTTTTTCCATCCTTATCCTGAGCACTTGATTTGTGCTTTAGTCACTTCCAAATACTGTTACTGCTTCTGTCTTGCCTGCATCTCTTAAAAACACTAATATGAGCCCAAAATACTGAATTTTGAGACAGAAATTTACACATTTACATCCATGCAGCTTCTTGTACTTCTGAAGACGGATGGAAGACATGGAGCATTTTTAATATTTAGTTGTTTAATATGATTGAATAAAGCCAATTTTAGGCTTCAACTTTGAAATCTTCTCCATGATATTTAATTTGTCTTCTCTGATATTTTTAACTTTGGCTTATCTCACTAACATTCAATATTTTAGTCTTCAGTTTTTCTTAGCTTCTCCAGTTTTGTGTCTTTACTTTTTTCACAACTATTTTCTCTGGATCTTTCATGCCTTTACTTGTGTGACTGACTAAACCTTCAGTAAATGTATGCTAATAAGCTTTCTTTAAGCCACTTTTACCACATACCGTTCTGCAGTTCCAAATGTGAAAGTGTGGGTTCTGCATCAGAGGTGAATGTGTACTTACACATTTTTGTCACAGAAATACTACTATGTATTCAGAACATTTCACAATGCTTTGGATTTGGTCAGTTAGTATGTTGTTTTGAAGAAATAATTCAAGGCATTCCTGTCAGCACACAGTAGTAGCAAAACAGCTGATATTAAGATGCGCAGCTGAAGAATAGAGAAACACTTATATATTCAGAGTTAAGAAGATAAAATACTCAGGTAAATGAGAACGAGTTAGGTAAAATCTTAACAATTTAAAAGACATAGCTTTTTTGTAAATAGTTTAAGATACTCCATACATCCAATTTCTTTGTAAGATGCAGAAGTGTAAATCAATTAATAACTTCAAAGATCTTCTAATGGGGGAGTAAAATGTGAGAATTCAGTGCTGGGTAATTTCACTGTTCTGAGGTCAACAGTAAGTTCATCCTGATGATAAACTTCCTCTTGTGTTTTTGTGGTTTATATCTTTAAAAAAATGTGGTTTATTGATCAACACAATGGTGATTGTGTAGTAATTTTCCCTAAAGAAAATTAGAACATGTGGACAAGCATCTGAATGAAAAGCCATTTCATAGTAATGAACTAAATCAGGAGACAAAGACAGTCTTGGTAGCAAGAAATTTATTCCACTTTGCTTTGGTGGTGTTTTTTGTTTTACTTTACTTGTTTGTAGTGTGTAAGAAGAGGGTATGAGATACCATTTTAGGATATAACTTGGTGTGATTAGATATCTGGGTCATGGAAGTGCAAGCTGGAGTCAGGACTTTTCATTAGTTCCTGGTGGATGCTCCAAGATAAAATCAGTTCAGAGATGTCATAAGTGAATTTGTTTTATAATTTACTACAAGTCGTTCTTCCTGAATCTGCTTAATCCCAGTCTTCAAACACTATCAGAGGTTAGCTGCTGATGTATATATATATAATGTTCAGAATTATGTTGCTGAAGGTAAAATATAAGATAGTAACTTTCAGGAACTTTTATTGTAGAAGATAACTCTAAACATTTTCAAAATTAAAACACTTTCCGTAATAGATGAGTTTGCATAGTTTGGATACATGATCATGTCATGCATTCTTATTTAGTCAAAATTGGAAGTAAGTGTCTGAAATTGTAGTATTTGGCCCATAAATTAGTGATTAAGAACATTCAGCATTAATCCATGTATGGTTTGGAAAAGTTAATGATCTCTTTTCTTTAGGTATCTGGTGTCCAAAGCAGCTGGAGATGACCAACTCCCTCTCTGTGTGACATCACTAGAAAACGCTAGACTGGTGATGTCACACATACCACAGAACCCCGCAGCAGAATGGAGCAGGCCTATTAAGGGTAAGTTTTCTCCCTCCACCACCACCCCTTTTCAACAATATTGCATGGTTTTATAAGATTACTAATTTTCTTTACTTTATGTCCCTTGGATATAAAGTTCAGATTACAGACAATCTTATAAAACTGCATAATATTGTGGTGTTGTGTGTGTGTTCATTTAAAAGCAAAACAAAAACTCCTATAAGTAGAAGTTCAGTCCTTACCCCATGTATCAATATCCTGGCTCCAGTCTGCTTTGGGGTTCCGTGTTAAGTATGCCAGAATAATTTATGCTGGGGCGTCGATCACAGAGAGTGGAGTCAGCATTTCCTGGCTGCTCTGGATGTCAGAAACCTTGTTTTAAAAGGTAAGTTTTCAGTTGAATGTGTTGAATGTGTCTCTGCATTTATATGGAAACATTTAGCCCATTTTTAAAATGCATTTTTATTGTGTTTGCATTTTTGAAATTTACTTGCAACTTGACACAGCACAAAGTCACATTTTATGCTTCTCTGTCTGGTCCTTTTTTCCTCTTTTGTTTTCCTGTGTTAATACCTTATATTGTGTTTACAGAAAAAAAATTGTGTCTTGTTTGTCACTACTTGGAACAAGATGGTAACTAAATTCTGTTTGACGTCATTCCCAATGATCTGGACAAGGGGATCAAGGGCACCCTCAGTCAGTTCACAGACAGCACCAGGTTGGGTGGGAGTGTTGATCTGCTGGAGGGTAGGAAGGTTCTGCAGAGGGATCTGGACAGGCTGGATCACAGACCAAGGCCAGTGGTGAGAGGTTCAACAAGGCCAAGTGCCGGGTCCTGCCCTTGGGTCACAACAACCCCGGGCAGTGCCACAGGCTGGGGCAGAGTGGCTGCAAAGCTGCCCACAGGAAAAGGGCCTGGGGGTGCTGGTGACAGCAGCTGAATGTGAGCCAGGGTGTGCCCAGGTGGCCAAGAAGGCCAATGGCATCCTGGCCTGTAGCAGCAACAGTGTGGCCAGCAGGACCAGGGCAGGGATTGTCCCCCTGTACTTGGCACTGGTGAGGCCTCACCTCAAATCCTGTGTTCAGTTCTGGGCCACTCAATTCAAGAAAGTCATTGAGGTGCTGGAGTGAGACCAGAGCTGGGGAAGAGTCTGAAACATAAATCCTGTAAGAAGCAGGTGAGGGAGCTGGGGGTGTTGAGCTTGGAGAAAAGGAGGCTCAGGGGAGACCAGAACTGCCTGAAAGGAGTGTGTAGCCAGGTGGGGGTCAGCCTCTTCTCCTGGGGAACAAATGCTGTATGTTCCTGATGAACATATGCTTTTGGAGGTCCAGACGGAACCTCCTAAGCTTCAGTTTGTAGCTGATTGCCTACATTATATCATGTGGTGTTTCTGAGAATTTGCAACACAGACATTTGTGAAAACAAGTTTATTATCTATAGAAATTAGTAGGTAGCTATGTAATAGGGAGTTAACTCATAGCTTTATCAATTATTGATTTGCCTTCCTTCCCCCCCCCATAAAAGACAAACACAAGACTGTGTTAGTGAATCAAATTGCATATGAAAAGAAATGCTAAGTTTTGTAGTGATGGGTCTTAAGATTATATACATTTTTTTAATGTCTCTTTTTACTATTTAGTATGTAAGGAATAATAACATCTAGCCTTTACATGTTTGCACAGAAAACCAGCTGAACTGCAGTAATTGAAAAGATAAGGATTTCTTTTTATTCCAGTCTTTCTTGGCCCATGTTAGTTCTGTCCTGACTACTTCTGGGGAAAAAAGATTCTTCTCATGGCTTAAATTTGTCCATGCTTCCATTGGCAGATTAATTGTCAATTCCAAAACCCCACTAAGAAAAATAAGTAATTGGGATAAAAGGAAATAATTAATATATGTTTTTAAAAATTATGTTGCTATAAAATTTTTCATTAAAATTACTTGTAAGTATGGTTCCTGTCTACCTGTTTCTCCACCTTGTTGAGGTCCTTCTGAAGGTCTGCACAGCTCTCAGGGTTATCAGCCACTCCTTCCGGCTTTGCATCATCAATGAACTCACTGAGGAGGCATCTGCCCCTTCATCCAAGTCACTGATGAACAAGTTAAACAATAGTGGACCAGTATTGACCCCTTGGGGCCACCATTAGAGACAGCCCTCCAGCTAGAGTTAGCTGTAGAATTAGGGGCCAGGAATTGCTTAGGCTTTTATGTTTGTTTTTGTAAGCAGAGAGGAAAGTAACGTATTTGTTTTTCTTTGAAGTATTAATGAAGTCAGTAAAGTCTTGAAGTCTGTTCTTGACTAAACATTGTACATATGCTGGCTGCATAGCAGTTGCTGCTTCAAATTTATTCAGTGGTTAGCTGATACTTATCTTTCCTGTAAATACTCTTTTTTTTTCCTGCTTAAGCCAAGATCTTAACCTTATTTAAAGACAAATTAGTCTCAGAAATCAATAATTTCTTGGGTTTTTTACTTTGCAGTGATTTTTCCTATATTTTTAATATTACACTTTCACACATCTTCTTTGCTATATCGACTGCATGTACAGCATTTCTATTTCACGATAGTAGTAGCATTGTTTATTTTTGCTATTTGATTATTGAGGCAATGCGCTAATGCTCTGTAGTATATAAATTCATTCTTTTAAAACAGTCTGCAAAATGTTTTGTTTATCCTACAAGAAAAAGAAATATGTGTGCGTAATATTCTTTCATATGTTAACAATTAGTTCTGTTGATTGCTCACATTAAGAGATGACACCAAATGCCGTGGTAGGCTACAGTATACACAAGGTTTGGTTTTTGTTGTAGCAATTAGTGACAGGTTTTACGCATGTGACTGACCACAAGTGAAGGAAATTATAATACCGTTTACTGCCTTGTCTGTGTGTTCAGGATTGATCATTGTGTGGTAATGTGGCTTAAAATCTTTGCTTTTGTAATTTTAATTGAAGCATGAAGGTAACTATTTGTTTTGTTGTATAACATGTAAATGATTATCCGTAAAAAAATAGATACCTGGTCTTCAAGCAAGCATTCAGCCTGAGTGATCTTGCTGTACATTGGAGAGATCTGCTGAAATGTGTAGAGAGAAATTGTTCCAAAGTCCTTAGGAAGATCAGTCTTGTAGACTGCTGAAAGGCAGCTGTGACAAGCTTTATCCAGATTTTCCTGCCTTAGATTTCTTGGTGTGCTAGACCACAGGAAGCTGTGAAGGATATGTGCGCTGTCAAAAGCTAAATATGTAAATGAAATGAGTAAGTTCCCAAGTCTTGCTTCTTTTTCTTGCAGAACCGTAGTCTTTTTACTGTTTTACATCTCTGACCAGTCAAGAGCTAAAATCCTCATTTACATAAAATGCACAGAGTTAGTAGTGTGTCAGAAGTACTATACCACATCTCTTTTATAACAGTTTCACGTATATGCATTGTTCAGTCTTTTATGCAGTGAAGTACAGAGTAAAGTTTTGGGAAGAACTTTGTACAAGGGGTTTCTGTGAGTGTTAAGAGGTGTGTTTTGCAGCACCATGGCCAGCATGATTGTCATTTCCTAATGTCTTTTCTCCTTATTCAGACTTCCTAGATTTATGAAAACATGAATGTAAGATTACATATATCAGTTTTGAAAATAAAACTTTTGAATTATACATTTGAATTAAAAGCTTAAAGGATTTTATGTTGAGAAACTGGTCTTTGCTGCACAGTCTTTTGCTTAATAGAAGATGAATTTGCTAAACTTCTCTTTTGAAAAAAAATTCTCTAGATCATTAAATAAAATGTAATGGAAAAACTGTGGGATTTTTATCCTTGAAAATTGAAGGGGTTTTTTGTTTTGTTTTGGTTTGGTTTTTTTGCAAATAATAATGTTATAATTTATACCACTTCTCTTAAATGAGGTTGTGGTGAGATTTTCTGTAAAAAATTTATCTCTGACTCAGAAAAGTGTACATACATGGTTGATTTTCCCAGCCTGAGTGGATTACTACCTACGTTAGTTACTCATTTAAGTAATTTTAAACGCATGGTGTATTTGTAGAATCCTGTTTCAGTTTTAATTTTGACCTGTAAAAAGTGAACATCCTTGCAGTATATCTTTTCTAACTAGGACATTATCCTTCCATAGTATTAAAATAAAAGTAATAATTTCTTACATAGGTTAAGAGTAGATGTAACTCCGAAAGAAACCTTTTCTTCCAGTATTTTCCTCCTATTAGTGTAGTGGGATTTTTGTAGTACTAATACAATCTAACAAGATTTAGGTCTAATGCAATGATAAATACATGGAATTTATATTTTCAGGGAAGATGGTACCACCGGAAGCAAGCAGTAAAGGAGTTGCATGGTACGTTGTTACGACTGCTTAGTGAACTGTTACCATGGGAACCAAAGCTAATTAAAGCATTTCAAAGAAACAGGTAATTACCTGCTCTTTTTTTTTCAACAGTGGTGCATGGGATGAAAAACAGAACAAAACTCACCTTTTAAAAACTGATCAAGAAGTTGGCCTCTTAAATAAATAAAATTAAAATGGTTTGAGGAGAGGAGTGAGGCACTGGCAGTACTTTAGTTGGAAAGAAGTATCTTATATTTAGAGACAGAGTTACTGTCTCTAAAAAGTTTGAGCTTAACCCCCTAATATTTTTTCCCTCTAAAACACTGTAGAATCCTTAAGTATGATGACCAATAGTATATCACAATACAGCTAAGATTTATATTGCTGCTTATTTGGTTAAGAGATGCTGAAAACCTTTCTCTAGAAAACTATACCAGGGCTTCTTAGAATACTCTGACTACGTACTTTCTAAAGTTACATAAATTAGCTATTAATGAATTCTTCACAGAGCAATTCTTGAAGCATTGTTTTGAGGTCTTTGTAACCCAGTGAATTAGAAATGTATCTGGAAAGAAGTATGTCAGGGTAATATAAGTGAAGCAGTGATGGGTTTAAATCTAGTAAAGTACAAGTATTAGTAACAGTGAAGGTTCTACCCTGATTGTAAATCGTAGAGAGATTAGATACTGTCTTGAAGCTCAGTGCTGTTCTTGCCTGTTAGCTATTCGTCTGTTTCTATAATCGTACCTTAGTTTTGCCATGTAGACAGTTAAAAAGCAAGGAATTATTAGAGGCTTGAACTCTGTGACAAAGGATAGGAAAGAGGCTGCTTCTTAAATGTTGAGTGTGAAGGAAGCAAGTTACACAGTTATGTGATGAGAGCTAATGCTGAAAAGTGTGAAAGGTATTATGTTTTAAAAAACACAACAACATACTAAAGACATTAAATTGGTTCCTTGGTAGCTCATTTTGTGAATATCATGCATGAATTAAAATTCTTGTTTGGAAATCTGGGCTATTGTTGAATATTTTGCTTTAAATAATGGACCCAAGTACAAGTTTTGGGTTTTTTTCTATTCCTTTCTGTTCTCGTTTCTGTTCGTTTTCCTCAGCTGTTAATTTCTTCCTGTCTTTTGCTATTCAGAATCCTTCTGGAAACATGGCAGACAGTATTACTGTCAGGAAGAATTTCGTTTTCCAGTATGTGAAGTTTACAATTTTATCCTTTTTGTAAATTCTGCTGTGGAATTGTTTGGTGCCCAGTATTACTTCTTGTTTGTCAAATCATAGAATGGTTTGGGTTAGAAGGCACCTTAAAGATCATCTAGTTCCAATCCCCCTGCCATGGGCAGGGACACCTTTCATAGACCAGGTTGCTCAGAACCCCATCCAGTCTGGCCTTCCAGGGATGGGGCTTCAACAACTTCTCTGGAAAACCTGTTCCCTTGCCTCACCACCCTCGCACTTAAGAATTTCTTCCCCATTTCTGATCCAAACCTCCTCTCTTTCAAATTGAAGCCATTGCCACTTGTCCTCTCACTACAAGCTCTTGTACAAGTCTCTCTCCAGCTTTTTGGAAGGCTCCCTTCAGGTGCTGGAAGGCTGCAATTAGTTTTCTCTGAAGCTGCCTCTTTTCCAGGCTGACCCATCCCTCTTGGTCTTTTTGCACAGGAGAGGTGCTCCATCCCTCTGATCATCTTGGTGGCCTCCTCTGGACTCTCTCCAACAGTTCCATGTCCTTCCTGTGCTGGGACCCCAGAGCTGGATGCAGCACTGCAGGTGGGGTCTCACCAGAGCAGAGCACAGGGGCAGAATCCCCTCCCAGGCCCTGCTGGCCGCGCTGCTTTGGATGCAGCCCAGGACACGTTTGGCTCTCTGGGCTGTGAGTGCCCATGGCTGGGTCATGTCCAGCCTCTCAGCCACCAGCACCCCCAAGTCCTTTTCAACAGGGCTGCTCTGATCTGTTCATCCCCAGCCTGTGCTGATACTGGGGGTTGCCCTGACCCAGATGCAGCACCTTGCACTTGGCCTTGTTAAACCTCATGAGGTTTTCCCATGGACCTTATTTCTCGAGCTTGCCCGGGTCCCTCTGGACCTTTAGGTGTGTCAACTGCACCACTCAGCTTGGTGTCATCTGCAAACTTGCTGAGAGTGCACTCAGTCTCTCTGTGTCGTTAATGATGATATTAAATAACTCTGGTCTGAGTATGGACCCCTGAGGGACACCAGTTGTCCCTGATGTCCATCAGAATTCTGTGCAATTGACCACTACCCTCTGGATGCCACCATCCAACCAATTTCTTATCCATCTAGCCGTCTGCTTATCACATCCCAGTCTCTCCAATTTAAGAGAGAAGGATGTTGTGGGGAACTGTGTCGAAGGCTTTACAGAAGTGCAGATAAATGACATCTGTAGCTCTTCCCTTGCCCTCTGATGTAGTCACCCCATCATAGAAGGCCACTGAATTGGTCAGGCAGGATGTTCCCTTGGTGCTGCTGTGCTGCCTCTCCCAAATCATCCCCCTGTGCCTTAGCACAGCTTCTAGGAGGGTCTGTTCCATGATCTTCCCAGGCACAGAGGTGAGGCTGACAGGTCAGTAGTCCCCGTGGTCCTCCTTTCAACCTTTTTTTAAGATGGGTACAGTGTTTCACTTTTTCTTGTCACCTGAGACTTCACCTGGCTGCCAAGACTTTTTCAAATATCATGGAGAGTGGCTTGGCAACTACATCAGCCATTTCCCTCTCTTCTGTACATTGAGCTTCTTCAGGTGATCATAAACCTGATCTTAACTTACCGTGGGAGGGACTCTGCTCCCCCAGTCTGTATCCTGCTATCCATCCACTCAAGAGATGTGGGAAGACATGTTGCCCTTGAAGACTGAGGCAAAAAGTTGTTGAGTACCTCAGCCTTTTCCTCATGTGTTGCTTCCAATTTTCCACCCTTGTTTATCAGGGGGGGGTCACCTTCTCTGGCCTTCCATTTCTGGTTAACGTGCCTGTAGAAGCCCTTTCTTTATTCTTTGTGTCCTTTGCTAAGTTCAATTCCAGCTTTGCCTTGGACTTCCTCACCCTGACCCTACACAACCGAACTGGATCTCTGTGCTCTTCCTGGGCCACCTATCCTAGTTTTAACTGCCTGTGTATTTGTTTGTTTCCCTTCATTATGTCCAGCAGTTCCCTACTCAGCCCTGCCATTCTCCTGCTTTCCTTGCCCAGTTTCTTGCTCCTGGGGATTGCCATCTCTTGCGCTCTGTGGAAGACTTCCTTAAACGTCTGCCAGCTCTGTTCCACTCCCTTGTCCCTGAGGAAAGTCTCCCAGTGGATCCCACTGACTATCTCCTTGAGGAGTTGGAAGTCTGCTTTCCTAAAGTTCAGGGGTATAATTTTGTTCCTAACATGGCCCATATTCCTCAGGACTGCAAACCCCACCAGTGCATGGTCGCTGCAGCCCAGGTCCCTCCAGTCTTTACGTTCAAGATTAGCTCACTTACAGTGGTGCCCATCACATGCTGGATTGTATCCCCTGTGGTAGGGCTGCTGTCTGTTCCCTGGCTCAAGAAGTTATCCCCCATGCTTTCCAAGAGTCTCCTGGCTTGCCTGCAGCTTGCTATGCTGGTTTCCCAGCAGATTTTGGGATAGTTGAAGTGCCCCAGCAGGACTAGGGCCTGCGAGCATGCTGCCTGCTGGAGCTGGAGCAAGGCTTCATCAATAGGCTCCCATTGATCAGGGCTCTGTACTTAAAACCATACACAAAGTTCCCTTTGTTGCCTCGATCCCTGATTCTTACCCACAGGCTTTTGACCTGCTCATGGCTGTTCTTGAAGGACAGCTCTTCACACTCAGTCTACCTCCTGATGTAGAGGGCAACCCCTCTGCCTCTCTCTTTCCTCACCTGTCTCTTCTGGAGAGCCTGTAGCCATCGATAGTCACACTCCAGTCACATCCCACCAAGTTTCAGTAATGGCAAGAAGATCACAACTTTCTAGCAGTGCAGTGGCTTCCAGCTTCTGCTTGTTGCCCGTGCTGCATCAATGTGGTTATAGAACTGTCATTCAAAGTGTGTTGAGTGCTATATATAAGCTGTGACTGATAGAAGTAAATTTTAGTCTGAAACAGGGTAGTTGAGATATTATGTATGCATGTGCTTGTAGTTAGAGAAGCATGCACTTGGAGTGCAAGATAACTTCTGAAATTAACTCAATTCAACTCATGTTTTTAGTATGTATGTTTTAGGCTGCAACCCTAGTTTATTCAATGAGTAAAGCCTCAGTGTTTCCATGACAACTGTTTGGACATACACATAGCATGTCCATCTGAAGAACAGTGTTTACAAAGAAAGATGGATGGGGTATTCTAGGTAACTGTCTTGGTCTGGTTCATTGTGCAGCTGCTAGGCAGTTGTGTAGCACCAATGACAGTGGTGAAGAAAGGTGTCATGTAAAAGGGAAAAATCAATTGAGGAATATTTGCTTATGGTTATGTAAACATGAATTCCTCCAGAAGTCTCACTGCAGTTGTTGTGTCTATAGGGTGTCTCAGTGAGGTACTTACATCTACTAATTGAAGAACAGTGTTTAACTTCTAAGCTGTGGAGGGCTGGGCAGCGCTTCTTCCTCCATACGCCACAGTATGGACTAAGAGACTGGAGTTTTCCTTCTTTCTTTTGTTACTGTCTTTGACTAGTAGGAGCAGACTTTATGATTAAAATAATTTTCTTTCCCTTCTGAAAGGTCCTCTGGTTTTTTCAGGATTATGACAGAGTATAAATGCTGAAGTGTATTTGAATAGCAGCAAGGTTTAAAAGGGAAAGTTACTTGTGCCACTGATTACAGTTGTTCACTGGCCTCACAGCAGAGGTTCCTCAAAAGAAAAAAGGAAATTTCATCCAGGAAGTTTAGTACAGCAGTGGTTCCCTGATGTCCTCCTACAGTTCTTCCACACCTAGACTTCAAGCTCAAAATCCTGATGACAGAGTTGAAGTATTGTCCATGCTACCTCTTCATACAGGCTTCAGTGTTGTCTGCTCTGAGTGAGAGTGTCAAAGCTAGGAGTAAACAACTAGATCTCACTGACCCTTAGCAGCCCCACCTGGCTGTCTTACCTATGCCACCTGTCCATTGGTCCAGGATCCCCATTTCAGGTCATTCTTCAGCCTTCAATCTCTGCTGTAGGTATGCCAGTTTTCAGCTCAACTAGAGCCATTTCTGTTCCTGGTCCTACTGATCTGGACTGACCCTCAGACTGACCTTCTACCTGCATCATCACTGTGGAGCTGCCCAGAAATCACTCACCTGGCAGCCATCACTGGACCTGGTCCTGATCTTAAACTTTGAATTGACTTCCCTGTTTCATCTCAGACCTGCCTCAGCACCAGGAACTTTCTTGTTGATCTGGGCTCTTGGTTGAACCCAATTACCATCCCTAGGCCTGCCCTGCTGTCTCATTCAGGGGAAGTGGAATGGCTTGCTGACTGGTGAGGCTCATGCCCTACCAGCTGTGAAATCATTCTTGGCTTCTACCTCTCTGTCTCATAGACAGCAGCTGGCTATTGCTGCATTCAATGCAAGTAACTATTACACTAATGCAAAAGAATGATTAAATTTAAGATGTTATTCTTACTGTCATAAGACTTAGGTCCAGATTAGTCTAGATTCTATTCCACACAAGGTGTTAATTGCTGTAATCTATTTATTCATTTGCTGAATAATCCTTCTGGGCATTGTGTTGGTTACCACCAGCTGAATCCTGAAGTTCAATGTATTTGTACACTAAAATAGCTACTACATCCCATCTAAACAATTGTTTAGAAGAAGGGAAAACATGAAAATGTGTAGCAGGTTAGCAGTATCAAGGTAAGTGGATGTGTTTCTGAATGGTGTCCAAATGAGTGAAGTACCTATGTATTTCTGTCGTATGCGCATTCTTTAATGGAGTGTGAACCTATGGAAATGATAGCAGCAGCTGTTCTAATGGGCTAGAGATAGGAAAGTTTTCTTAAGGAGGAGGTTGCATTACAGTCTCATAGCTGAGCGAAAAGCATGATGTGTTTAAGAAAAACAAGATAAACTTAATTCTCTTTTTGGAGTTGTCTTCAAAGTAAGGAGAAGACTTTTTACAGTTAATACTCAAGTCCATACAGGTATGTTTGTCACATGAAAGACGAAGGCGGAAATGGAAGATGGATGCAGTAAAATGGTGATGGTCATTTGACTCGGTCTTTTTGCCTGTTGTTAGATTACTTAATGACATAGAATTCAGTACTGTTTAAGTAAGGTACATTGCTGTCACTTCACATTTTCTGGGTTTTAGAGACTTGCAGACAGGGCTACACTGTAATTTTTTGAAGAGCACAGACAATTAAACCTACACCAACATTTTGTTCAGCAGCAAATACAAACAAAAATAATGTTTAAAACTGTGGTTTTTTTAGTAGAGTTAGTTTTGTTATTTTTAAGGTCTAGGTTGAAGAAGGATTATGATGACTTTAAAAGGCATCCAGACCATGATAAATTTACCAGAGAATTGTGGAGTAATGATGAAAGTGAAGTTGATTCTGGCAAAGAATCTTTTGCAGTAGTATGCAGTAAATCGTCGGAGTCTGCAGAACATATAGAAGTTCCCAAAAAAGATCACTCAGACAATGGTAAGCATTTACTGGAAATCGGTAGCTTGAACTTGATTCAGGAGCTGAATTGAGTTGATTTGGGAAGCTAATTTTTCCATGTGAGCTTGTGTCCTACTTTTTACCTTAATTCTACTACTGTGATAATATGAACATAGCTTGTGGTGCGTATCTGTCAGATGTAGACTTGAAGAGGGCAGACATGATGAAGATGAAAATTCTGCTTTATTCAAGTGTTTGTCATTTTTTGTGCTTAACTTTTTCTCTGATAACATAGTAAGTCTGTGTGGAATTTACTTTTATGGTGGGTTGACCTTGGCTGGCTGCCAGACGCCCATCCAGCCACTGTCACCCTCCCCTTCCTTAACAGGATAGGGAGAGAAAATAATGTGGAAAAGCTCAAGGATCAAGATACAGGCAAGGGAGATCACTCACCAGTTACTGTCACAGTCAAAACAGACTCGCTTGAGGAGAATTAATTTAGTTTGTTGTCAATTAAAAATAGAGTAGATGGTGAGAAACAAGCACAAAAGGTAAACCTCCTCCCTTTCACATATCCACGTTCTTTCAGGGCTCATCTTCATTCCCAGTTCTTCCACCTCGTGTCTTGTCAAGTGAGACAGGGGGGATTGAGTCTGGGGATTGAAGTCAGTTCGTAACAGGTCAGTTCTCTGCTCCTTTCTCATCCTTGCTCTAGTACGGGGTACCTCCTATGGAATGCAGCCCTTCACAATCTGCTCCAGTGTGGGTCCTCTCCATAGGCTAGAGTTTTTCAGCATGAGACTGTACCAGTGTGGGTCCCCCATATGCCACGGTTCCTGTCAAGAGCCTGCTCCAGGGTGGGCTCTTCGTGGGCTGCAACTTCCTTCAAGGCATACTCACCTGCTTAGAATGGGGTCCTCAAGCATCTACAACGTACATACCTGTTCCAGCATGGTCCTCCATGGGAGTGGGTCAACCTGCTTGATCAGGGGTCTTACTGGATTGTAGGAAAATCCATTCCAGTGCCTGGAGCACCTCTTACCCCTCCTTCTTTGCTGGCCTTAGTCTACAGGATTGTGTCTCTACGTTTTTTCCTCAGTCCCCTCTGTCACGCTCTTCTTCAAAACATTATCCATGAGACATCACCAGCTTGGCTGACAGGCTCAGCTGTGTCCTGCAGTGGATTTGTTTTAGAGCTAGGTGTGTCTGGCGCAAGGCAGCTCCTGGCCTCTCTCCTCACAGAGGACCCCTTGCAGCCTCATGCAACCAAAGCCTCAATGCATGGCCCTTCTGTCCACCTGGCCCTCCTGCATGCATCCCCAGCCCTCTTACCACTTCATGCGTCCCCTGCTTACTGGCTAGTCCAGCTTGGTGCTCACTATGAAACATGGCATTCACATCTTTGTTGCACAGGCATCCCCTCCTCACAAGTCCACCTGTTAGGCCAGCCCTGACCCTCAGGCCCTCCTGCTCACCAGCTAGTCTGGCTTGAAGTTATCAGTGAATACACACACACACACACTGGATTTGGGGAGGATACAGACACTCACCCCCCAGCAGCTGGCACCAGGCCCACAGGCTGTAACCTCTTGGAGCTGTCCTTGCAGCTTCCCTTACCTCTACACATCGCTTCATGGGTTTGTATAGCTGTACCAATTCCCTCACCCTTCCCAGCCTCGTCTCCAGGATCTCCCTTGGTTAATAATCATATTAGGTTCAAAAAGTTGATCTTCCTTCAAGAGGCCTTCGCAGTTTCCTGATAGCCCATCAATTGGTGTGATTGGTGAAGTTGTTTCTTGACATTGTCTCCATTTTTGTTTGGTTAGATCTGTGTCTCTGTATATTTTTTTTCCTGGCTTTTCCCTTTTTCCCCTCAAGATAGCTTTGCTGGAATATACATTCTTGTGCTCTCACATGCTGTTACCAGTTAATGTGAATGGCCAGGTTTGGTTTTCCTCACTGTCTCTCATTGCTCGTCAGGTTTCAGTCCGTGTATGTTCTTGTTTATTACTTCCTCCTTTCCTTATTACTCTCTTTTTGTATTGGAAAGGTCCTTGACCAGATGCCCTTAAAAAATTAGACATTTCTTTCCATGTACCTTTACTCTTGCAAACTAGGCGAGACACTGTAAAACTGTTTTATAGGGGTATCAGTTGCAAACATGTAAAACAGTGTTTCTGTTTTAATATCCTTGCAGATGAAATGAAACTATTAGAGATGAATTTACCTGCAGGAAAAAACAGAATTCTGAAAAAAGAATCAGCTTCTAAAGAGATACAGAAGACACTGCCCAAATGCATTAAACGACAGTTCAAGCAAAATAGTTGTCTTGATCAAAGCACTAACAAGCTTTCACCTAGGAAGAAAGCTAAACTGAGCACTAATGAAGCTGTGGTCCAGAGTTCAGAAAGTAGCCTGCAGTCGGACAGTTGCTTGACGGAGCTGAAACAACTTGAAGGGTCCGCTCTAGAGTTGCTTTCCTTGACAGATCCTGCAGCATCAGTATCAAACTTTCCAAAAGGGACCAAACCCATCCAGGCCTTGCTTGCCAAGAATACTGGGAACAAAGTGACCTTAACAAATCAACTGTTGCCTCCTGCAGTCATAAATGTATCTTCTTCTGAAAAGTCAGTTTTACCACCTTTGGAATCATCACTGGTCAAACCAGCATTGCCCTGCCAGGCCAGTTCTAAGACTCCTTTACAAATGGTATACAAGATGCCAAATGGCCACTGTATACCAATAGACGTTCCCAACAGCTCAGTGAAAATTCAAATGCAAGCTATGATTGACCCTAAAACTGGAGAAAAAGTCATGCAACAAGTTCTTATTTTACCTAAGAATTTTCTTCTTCAGCAGAAGGAAGAAAAAATTGTGTCCAAGGACATTCAGTCACTACAACAAAAATCATTTGAGATGCACTGTACATCTTTACCAAAAACGTCAAACATCGGTGTTTCTTTGACACCTGTTCTGGTAACAGGCCCTGCAAATGCCACTGAGTCACCCACTACAATTTTTAACAAGAATACTACCCACTCATCACAAGTGACCGGTCCCATGAACACTACACAACCATTGCCTGATATAGCTTCAGCAGATAACTTATTACCATCAACAATTAAGGTAAGCCAAACTGAAAGTGACAAAATCAAGACTACAGTTTCAGCTGCTACATTGCCTGTGTCTTTGGTTTCACCTACTCTTTCCACAGCTAGCCAATCATTGACAGCAGCAACAGCATTAGTTGCATCTACAAACACTGATTCTGCCTCTCATAGTCTTGCATCACAGCAGCAAACTGACTCCCGTGAAATTAAGCAAGAGCTGAAGACAGTGTGTGTAAGAGAATCACAATCTATTCTGGTCACAACACGAGGTGGAAACACTGGAATTGTTAAAGTGCAAACAAACCCAGATCAGATTTCACCTAGTAGTTTATGTCCTAGTTCAGTTTTCACCTATGCGTCTCAGCTTCAGGCCTTTCTTGTGCCAAAACCCACAGCAGTATCATGCTCCAGTCTTCCATCTGTAGCAACAGCCACATCTGGACTCCCATGTATTGGACAATCATCTCCTTCTGGATTTGGTCCCTCAACAGCTTCTTCTGTTAACATTCCAGCTTTCCCTGCTGATTTTACCCAGGCAGTGGAGAAAAATACCAAATTCACATTACAGCAGCTGGCTGTTCGGGAGTCTTCACGTCAAGTAAGAGAGAACTCTTGCCATATGTCTTCTCCTTTATCCTCCATTTCGTTAACTAGCAATCTGGTGTCTGCAACTCCGCAAAGTCCTGTTAGTATGACTAGCACTGGACAAAGTAATATTGTCGAAACTCCAAATTCTTCTGTGCAGCACCAAGTTGATACTAAAACCAAAACAAAATCTGTTACACAATCTGAGTCTAATTCTGCAACAAATGGGGATTTAATCAGTGGTACTCCAGTCCAGAAATTTACATTAATCACAAATCCACCAATTTTATCTCCCTCTGGGGCATCAGGGGTTAGTATTATACCCTCCCCAGCATCGTCTGCTGTTAATGCTCAGAAGCTGGTTTTCATTAACACACAAATTGCCAATGGCCCGTCGACCACCAGTCTAGTTGCGGAGACATTGAAACAGAACCTTCCTTCTTCCCTAACTAAAACCTTTGTTAATGCCACAGAGCAACCACAGTTGGTTTTGATCCCATCTACAGTAGGAGCACCGCTAAGAATTAATTCATCACCAACTATTGCTCAAGTAAAAGATGTGAAAATTGGACTAAATATAGGTCAGACCATTGTAAATACTAAAGGCAGTGTACAGGAGGGCCTATCAGTTAATATATTGCACTCTGGCATTTTGAAAGGAGAAGACAAAAAGAGCGCAGCCTTGGCCCCATCCTTGACACGTAGTATTGTGGCTCCTGTTCCAAGTTTTGCTCTGTCAGCTAATGAATCTGTATGTGTTGCAAGAAAAGCCGAAAATGCCTTTGCAGTAACAACAGCAAGTGCACGTCTAGAATCTGTTTCAATAACATCAGGTGGGACTTCCTCTGAGGCACAGCCTACTGTCTTGATTGGTGGCAATGATCCCTCAAGAGTAAGGCCAGTTCCGGGTAATCGTCTTTGTACATCAAATATTGGAAATACTGTGGGTATATCAACTGTGAAAACAGGACATCTTGCTTCTTCTGTGCTGATTTCAACTCAGCCAACAGTATCTCCTCAAAACTTAGCATCTGCTGTGCAATTTCCAGTCATTAGCTTGCCTGGATCTGCAGCCACCCCCCACAAGGTGTTACATACAGTTCCTCAGTTGGCAGCAGTTCCAGCTCCTCTTCCAGTACCAAAAAGCCAGTTGCCCACACTGGTTCAGTTTCAGTCATCAGGAATTTCACCTGCTGTGTCAAGTCATGCAGGTATTCACAAACCTCAGGGTGTGTTGCCCCCTCCATCACCAAATACAGGTGAAGTCATCAGTTTTCCCAATTCTTCTGCCCTACAATGCCAACAGGTGCCTCCCAGTACAGAGAAACAAAGTCATGCTTACACTTGTGCTTCTACCATTCAGATGTCTGAAGCTTCACCACCTGTAACAAGCAGAACAGGAGGAGGTCAGTTGAATGAACCTTCCATTCAACAGAAAATAGTCATTAACACCTGTATGCCTTTGGCACCTGGAACTCAGATAGTGGTTAATGGTACTCATTTTGTTGTTCCACTACAAGGCCTTGGAGCTGGCAGCCATGTTCTTCTTCTCTCCTGTAATACAAAACAGACTCCTTTAACAATTAACCATGGTCAAGAACCTCAAGGTGTACCAACTGTTAGCCCAATAACCTCGAAAATCATCCTAGCACCAAGTCATTCATTAAGTTGGCAAATACCCAAACATCCTTTGAAAAGCTCTACAAAAATCGTGAACTCTGTTGGAGCTGCTGATGTTTTACCCATCGTACATGCAACACCCCAGATATTTAGTACTCCAGCTAGCTCATGTACTCCACTGTCTGCGGTAACTCTGTCTGTATCTTCAGTGACAAAATCTCCCGTTTATGTTGCTACATCTTCCGTTTCTGCTGTTCATCCTCCAAATTCTCATTTACCAAGGAACACTTCAGTGTTTCACTCGGACACTTCCATCAAAAAACTGTTGGTTAGTCCAGAGGGAGCCATACTGAATGCTCTAAATACTCCAGCACCAAAAGTTTGTTCCCTGTCTTCACCACTGCTTCCTGGGGTTGTTTCCACAAGCAGAAATTCTACCGCTGTCTTCCCTGCATCTCAGTCATCTTGCCTTGATAAACCTGACAAAGCTGCATCCTGAATTTACTGCAAATGAGCCACTTTGAAATTCTGGGGCATTCTTCAGACTTTGGAAGTTGTAGCTATTGAATAATTTCTTACAATGTTTTAAACAGTTGATTTACTCAATATTACTAAGGTTACAGTCCTTACTTGTTTACCTGTGGGGATTTGGAGGAAGAAAAATTTTAATTTGTCAAAAGTTTTCAGACAGTTCTCTAGTAAAAGGCTTGGAAGTGACCAATGAATTCATTAACCAGTTTGGAGAAATCTCGCCTTTTGCACATGTTCCATCTTACATTATGGACTGTTTGCCAGTGTGTTTATGACAGTATATATCTCCTTATTTTTTTTCAAATTTATTTTTGACTTGTTTCTTTAAAAAAAAAAATTATGCATTGTAAAAATGCAATCCATAGTATAGAATTGTACATATTACTGAACTCCTAAAAACCTGTCCTAAACAATATGTACAAAGAGCTATGCTGTCTTATTTATGTTTTGTTTACATAATGTATAGTTTTTTAAGTATTTTAGTAACTTTGGACCAGTGTACTGTTTAGCAACAATGCAGAAGCATCTGCATGTAATAAATCAAGTTGCTGTACTGCTTTGTGTTGGCAGTAGTTAAAAATACATGTATCCCTTACACCATGGGAGAATACATACATACATATGTACATACGTACATCTATATGTGTGTGTGTGTGTATATATACATCCTTCTTTTGGTGTATGGTAGAATAAAATTATTTAATCTCTCCTATTCTCTGATTTGACATTTCATGTGATTTGACAGGATTTGGAAGAAAGGCCTCCTTATTGACTCTCATCTTATCTGCCCTGGTAGGGCAGGATAACCCATACTTCATCCATTCTTAATGGTTTGGTTATGTTGCCTAAATAACTCCTGTGAAGTGGTAAGGCTACAAATGGCTTCCTAAACACCAGTCTAACTCACACTGGTTGCTGTTAAGGACTGCCATGCTTTGTCTTGGAGCTCAAAGATCTATTGAACAATTCGTTGTTCTCTGTTTTACCACCTTGTATGCATATCCACGTATCTGGTAACTGTAACAAGGTCACTTGCTCATCTTCCATCTAGCCATAGCAAACTACACATTTTTTTCACTGGTCATGCTTTCTAGATCTGTATTTTTTCTTTAGGTTTTAAGTGGTCTATCTGGAAGGAGAGTGCTAAAACATCACACAAGATTAAAAGAAGCTTTATTAATACTTTGAATGGGGATAATTCACGTATTGCATAAACCTTCCCTTTTTGTACAGTGTATTCAGTATTTATTGGCTTAGTTTCAGCATTTGATCTGATAAAACCTTTGGGTTATTTTTTGCAGATCTGCTGAGTTCACAGCTGCCTGCTGCAGTGCTCATGGAGATGTTTTTTGATATCTTTTGTGATTTTACATATAGAGAAAGGGTGCCCATCTTATGGAAGATGGTGATTTTAGAGTTGCTGTCTTCATATGTGTTGGATTTTTCTGTGGAGTTTGTTGGTCTGTGGTTTTTTTAGAAACTAGAGGGGAAGATTTCAGAAGAGCTTATGAATGATAGTTGCCTTTTAAATAGCTATGACTTCAAAGGGGATAAAAGCTTACATATCTGTATTTAGCAGTGTTCTTAGACTGAGTTTCATAAAGATGAAGCTTCAGCCTTTGCTCCTCATCCTGTTGAATTTTCTACTTCCCTTCCCCTTTTGCTGTTCACAGTTTGGCAGTTCAGATGTTTGGTTGAAGAAGAAGACCACATCTTACTCCCTCTGTGTTGGCTGCCCTTTAAATTGTTCTGAAAAGTAACCTGGTAGCTATTTAGCTAAGGTTCTGGAAAAGTGGGGGGAAGAAAGGCTTGTGCCTTCCATAGGGACCTTTCCTTTTGCTAGCTAAAAGAGTTGCATTGGGAAATTGCATCTTTGTGGACCAGAAAACTGCATCTTACCTCATGGCTGTGAAAGATGGAAGCTGTCAGTTTTGGAATGAAAGGTTTGTTTAAATTTAGAAAAAGCTACCAGTTACGCTTTTCCTGCTTCTCATGAAAGGTGTTTTGTAACTGATTTTGAAGACACCTGGTAGTAAAGGCGTCTGCCTGCCAGAGTTTACAGTACTACAGATTTCTAAGTCTGACTGCATTTTACTGTTTAATGCTGCAAGTGACTTTTCCAACAGAGGGAGATGGCAGAGAATGGCAGTTTCTTCATGGACATTTTACATACTCTAAAACCATATATACCAGCAACTCATTTTATTTCCATTTCACTGGTTGAACCTTCGGACTTGCCTTTTTTGATTTTTCTATTTTGTTGCAGTGGTTGTTTTTTCCTATTTTTTAACATTTATGTTTACCGTAGTGTGAGTTGTCTACATTGTTTGGAAAACTCAAGATTTGGTTCTAGTATTGGAGTTGTTCTTGATGGAGAAAAAATTCTTGCATGGCATTTTTCTGTGTGCTAATGTAGTAGAAAGATTTATGCTGTAATTGGTTCTAATAAAGAGAAAAGTTAGAAAAGCTGAGCTTAGGAACTCAGGACTCAAGTTACTTGCTTGAATGATTTCCAAGAAATTTTCTGAATTAATATGATAATATTTTATGATTTTCATAAATATTTTATAATTTGGCAGACATAAACTTTACAACATAAAAAGTTTGATTCAGTTTGATTAGAGTTTTCATGGATTTTTATTCTCTGCTAGACATGTGTTCAAATTCCAAATCCTATTGGAGAAAGACTTGAGACTTCTATGTAATGGGCTTGCAACATTCATTATGTAAAACCAAATTTTAGTAATTTTTATGAATAAAATTCCTATTCCCAATACTGTTCTCTGATAGTATGAATGTCAGTCAGAGATAAGGCTTTTTTTCAAGTGAATGGAAATACCCATTGACAATCTGCTGTGTACCTTTTGCTCTCTACCAAATGTGTAGCACTACCAGTAGCACAAAAAGAATTGTAAAAAAGTAGATTATATTAACAGACACAATGAAAAAGCAGAACCGCCTGTGTCTTGACTTGAAGTTTAAAAGACATTTAATGAAAAATATAAACAGATATATAAATCAGCCTTTTAAGAAAACATGTTCAGCTTTTCAGAGCTTGTAAAATGCCTTGCTTTTAGACACCCTCAGATATTGTACACAAGTATTCATACACTATATTACATGCAAAATTTTAGGTTTGTTAATGGCTTTGAATATTTTGAATTACATCCTTTCATTTACCTGAATGGGCACGTTCTGCACAATGGTTTTGCTTTGTTATGAGTAGAAAATTACACTAATATTGCTTCACTGTTCAAACCTCCCGTGTGTGCTGCCATTTTCTCATAGGGATTCTGCCACACTAGAAGCAATTAAATTTCCCAAGTCTTAGGGGTCATAGAAGTACCTATTCAAGGCAATTGTGTTACTGTCAAGTCATTCAAACCTGTGCTGATTTCACTGTGCAACACAGCAAAAGGTTCAATGCAAGAAGGGAGGCAAAAATTCTCCTGTTGAATGGAGAGAGACTAATTTGTCCATTGGAGTAGGTCAGAAAATCAGTAAAAGCTAGCATTTGAAGGATGTCCATAGCTGCCACAGTGTGTGAGGTTCACAGTTGGTTTTGCTTATACCTTTGTGGTGGTGCAGAATTTTAGTAGCCCAAATTAATTTTGAAGTAAATTAATAATTTATTATTAAAGCATGAATGTTTGTTATGTGTTTTAAGGTCTGTTTTCTTTAAATAGAATGGCCAGAGGTGCTCAGAAAGACTTAAACTCATGTAGACTGCTCCCTGTAAGCTTCACGTCAAATGAGTTTACTGACTCAAAATAATCAGAAAAATAAGATTAATAATACTGCATCAGACTTAAGGTCCATCTGTCTGAATATTATGGCCATCTATCCCAGCATCACCTATTCTCTTGACGCACTCAACAATAACATTCCAAAAGAACACAATAACAGGCCTGAATAATCTTTTAGTATCCACTAATCTGTGAGCCAGTCTTCCTCACACAGCTGTGATTTTTTTTTTATTTAAGAGCTTTCAGTGTATTTCTCTTGATGAAGTACACTTTGAAGTACTTTCAAGAATTCATGGAAGCATGTAAACAAACTATTACCATTCACAGCATCCAGTGGTAAAGAGTTTGTAAATAAATCTCCTTTTTAGTTTACAAACCTGGCACCTGCTAGTTTCATTTGATGCAAATAGTATTTATATTGTAAGATAAAATAAGCCTTTGCTCTTTGTTATTTTTCCATGTGGCCTGTGTAGACCTTTGCCATGTTGCTTGTCTCTCTTCTGGAATAAAGAGAAATTGTGAGTTCAATTATTTCTTTCATGGAAGTAATCAGTTGCTGTCATTGCTCTGTATACCTTTTCAATTTTATTATGTCCTTGAGATGTGGTATCAGAAGAGTGCGTGTTCTAAAAGTCCTGTGAGCTGTTCAGCAGTGTGTTGATGATTTTTCTTTCATAATAATTATTTCAGTGTTTGTGGGTTGGTTTCTGACTGTTATTTATCCTCGTACTAACTTTTTTGTAGAAATATCAATTGTAAACCAACTTCACATCAGTGTCAACTCATCCAATAAAACTGTACCACTTGTAGAATATTGTAACTGTAAAGACATGGTCTTTAAACCAGATTTTTGAAGACTGCAAGTCTGGCACTCTCTATTCCTATTTTTGCTTGGTGTAGCTCTCTTGAAGATGTAAAAGGACAAACTGCTGTAATGATTTTCAACATGATGGCTTTTAAATCTCATTATTTTTGTGCATAGGATACAAGATAAAGTCTGTATATGGTCATTTTATGCAGACTGGCATCCACATAAAGGTTTTTTTGTTGTTGAAGAGGCCACTTTGTAAATGTGACACAGAGCAATGTTATTTTTAAAAATTTTCCTTGAAACTACAGTGGCATAAAAGCAAACTGTAAGATCTTGATAAATCTTGATGTATTTTCTTCTTTTCTCAATATATGGAATTGTCTGGTCAGTAATCACACCTGAATGTCTTGCATAAACTTGGAAACCGGGATACTTCATTGTTTCGTAAGTGACTGGTCCAGAAGTTCTTCAGAAAGCTGGTGTTCTTTACAGTATCTTTTATTACAATCTCATCTGAAATAAACACATTAAATGAAAATGGTATGTAAAAGTAATGCAAAGAAAATGTAATTAATTTCTTAAAATATTTCTTGAAATTATGTTTGCTACTCAGAAGGTCTATTAAGCTGTGCATAAATATGATTTCCCACCTTTTGCAGATGAAGACAATGAAGTTCTGAGTTCTCATAGCAACATGGAGGAACTGGGAATAGAATCCTTGGTCCCCTGACTCCTTCCAGCATCCCATCCTTAACTAAAGGTTAGATACCTAGATTACTGCTTTATCTTCCTCTATTCTCACTTTTTACAATGAAGAAAATATTTAGAAAATGCAATTATTTTCAAGAATGTGAGGAGCATTGACAAATAGCATTTATGAAAATTAAATAGCAGAGGGAAGCAAGATAGTGAAGAAGCAACTGTGATTTTTGTGATTGTCTTCAAGCTTTAGAGCTTTGCTTGTCAATGCCGATGTCATAAAAAGAAGACAATATACTTCTTTAGTTAGTTGTTCATATTGATTCCATCTTGTAAATAAACAAGTGTAAAATCAGACTATTTTGGCTGTCGATAGGTCATTGGCATCTGGTACCAGCATATACACTGAGATCTGTCCACGTAACATGCTGTCATTTGTAAAATCATTCCTCACTCTTTTTTTTATTCACATGCAGCAGTGATGGTGAATAACAGAGAAGGATTAGTGACTGGGTACTAATATGTAGCCACAGGGTGTCTTCCTTATAATAAATAATCATGATGGATTCCATTTACACAATTTAAAAAGCAGGTATTTTGAGTATTATAATCAATTGCAGCTACTGAGAAGGAGGAATTGCTTATATCTATTTTAAAAAAACCTTGTCAATTCATATTAGCAACACACCAATGTTAAAATTACAGTAATGTGTTTGAGGCTTGTCTGGACAGTATTCTACAGTTCAGCTACATGTTATGACTTCAAAATATTGTTCTTGCCAGTAGAGTGCTTTTTGCAATGTGAACTTAGAAGAACAAAAAGTGGGAGAGGCCTGCCTGAAGTATTTGCCTCCTGCCATGACCTAAGAAACTGATGGAAAACCAAAGCATTTTGTTAAAAGAGAGCCCATGTCTGAAAATGAATTTCTTACTGAGGCTCATGAAATGCAAGTGATATGGCTGGTGCAGCAGTCCTGTCCTTTTGTGAGCTGCACCTTGGACTGGGTGTTTCACTCACTCTAGTGGCCAGTAGAGAATGCTTAGTGGAAAGAATTAAGGAACAGGTGAAGTATGAGTTAATTTTCCCAGTATGTATACACAGCCTCCAACAGTAATTCCAGGAGAATTGTGCAAACTCAGCCTGAGCTTGTCTGTGACATGAAAGGGCAGATTTTGCAGCCAAAGAATCAGGTACTGGAAAAAGGTGAGCAGTGATTCAGAGTAGAAAAAACAGTGATATAAAAGCATAAACCTGCTTCTCCATTATAAGAAGTGGTAGGAGAGGTGCATGAATCCTGTGTTAACAGCAGAAGTTTTGAATGAGGAGTTGACCAAACTTCTTGTTGAGGCCAAAATCCAGGAAGTGAAGATCATGTGGGCTGCATATCCTGGTAATTATGAATGTAAGAAAGACAGGCTTCTTAAATGTGTATCAATACCAAAAACATTCAGGTTGAGTTTCCTGGAGATAGAGAAATAGGAGTAATTTATTTCAAGACAGACATCTGACACCTTTTAATCCTTGCAAGGATTTCTTTACAGGAGATTAATATCAGGGAATATTCGCACTTAACGTATGATTTAGTTGTTTTAATGCAAATTCTGAAGCAGTTCTAAGGTTTTTCTGAGTATGGCTACCCTATCGGCTACAATCCTAAAATTCCTCCTGCAAACAACTGTAGAATCAAATCTAGCACTGAACAGTGTCTAAAAAGGGCCACTCTTGCTCCAGAGTGTCAGGAGCAATGAGTTACTTGAGGTGGACATGGTGCTATGGAGAAATAGAAATCAGTTACTTTTGCCAAGGTAAGTGGGAAAGAACAACTTGATAGAACTTGGGAGATTACACCTTTTTCTTAAGAAAATGATTTTCAACAAAAATGAGTCAAATCTTTCCCCTTATAGCTACAAGAATGCAGCTGATGGTAAAGTAAATGAAAAAAAGAACTGTGAGGAAGGAAGGCTGCTTTTCTGTGTAAGCAGAGAACATAGCAAACGTGCAGAAGAGAATTCTGTTTCTGCCATCCAGATATGGAAGCTAGTGGAGTTGAAAAGACTTTACAAAATTAGTATTGATAGACAGAAGTATTTGTATTAGGCCATAACTCTTTGTTTCGTACTGGTTTGAACTCATGTGGTGTATCTCTCAGGAAAGGAGCAAATAAAGCACGTGGTCCAACATGTAATTTGGGCTGTACTAAAATGGTTTGGAATGTGAAGGCACATGTATTATTGAAAACAATGCTCAAGCATTGTTCAGATTTTCACCCATGTGAATCCACCAAGAGTGGAGTTTGCAGCTGTCCCATGCAAAGAGCTTTCTGGGGGAACAAGAGGAGGCAATCACTATGACATTTAATGTCAGTAGTATTTGTGGCATTTAATGTCGATAGTGTTGCCACAATGGATTATAACTTTTGCCCTTTCCTCTTTAGTTAAATAGGGCCCAGTACTCTCTTGTTCTTTTTTTGATGCATAAATGTCGTAAAATCACAGAATCAGAGAATGGGTCAGGTTGGCAGGGACCACAGCAGGTCACCTGGTCCAATCTCCCTGCTCAAGCAGGATCATCTCAGACAACATTGCACAGGATTGCTCCAGACGGTTCTTGAATATTTCCAGTGAGGGAGACTCCACAACCTCTCGGGGTAATCTGTTCCAGTGTGAGAGATGCAATCCAGTGTGATTTGAAAGATGGTTCGTGGTGGATGAGCATGAGATGGATACGCCTTTCTACTTCGTATTGCTATGAGCACAAGGCAGTTAGGAACACCCCAAAAATGTAGTCTTATGTATTGGCACAAGAGTGGAGTCTATGTAGACATAACATCTAGAAGAGCTAGATTTTGGCATCAAGGGAAGCAATAGTTCATTCTGTTCGTTAGAAATCTAAGGCTGCTGCCTTTGAGCCAAGGAATTTTTGGGGAAAGGAAGTAAAGTGAAAATTGGGGGTTCTCTAAGGATAAAAGATACAGAGGGTCAATTCCAAAAAGTGCACAAGTGCTGGATTTTAGCTGGCAGCATGCATGTGATGTGTAGATAACAGCTGTAGATAGCTTTTTAAACTTTATACTGCTGCTAGTTTACCTTTATTGCTGCATGTAAATTTCAGTGCAGATGTGTGTCCAAAGACAACACTGGAAATTTTTAAGCAGTTTTCAGCTCTAATGGGCAGTAAAATATGTTTTAATGAAGTGGTGTGAACACACAACAGCCTTTTAACTTTGTTGCACAGTTTAATGTGCAGTCAGCAGAAAAGTGCAAGTGAATAAATGCTACTTCTTCAAAGACTGAGAAACTCGTTAACCTTTTCCTTTACATAAGAAGTGAAAAGAAGTTTGCTTTTAAAGGCAAGAAAAAAAAGGGAGAGGACTTTCTAAAAACTAAGGATAGGTTTCTAAGAGGGCTTATTTATCCTTTAAGGATCTATAAATTCAGGTCAAAGTTTAATTACTCCAGCTTTGGCTGCTGACAAATTCTAACAATTTGGCCTTACGTAGTTCCACAAAGAAATTAATATTTCTACTTCATCAATGTTAACTTCCTCATGAGCTTTTGCAAAAGCTGGTGATATATCTAATTCTGACACTGCTAAAAATGTGTGCAATCAAGCAAAGCTTTTTGAACTGTAAGCACTTTATTTCTTTATAGTAAATAATCTCTTAATTTTTGGGATTTTTTTCTCAGACATGAATAGTCAGTTCTATTCCACTGTAGCATTGCATAGTCTTTTGAAAGGATGCTGCTCTAGAGAAATGCAGAGTGCTGAGCTGCTAAAGGTATCAGCCCCAAAGCTAAGCCCCAAGCTTTAGCATGCCAGTCCTGCAAAAAAATTAGTCAGCCATTGTGTTCTACATCTCTAGTGCTTACTAGCTATAAGCTGGCATTTTTTATATTTTCCTTTGTATTCTTCTTCCTGTTACTAAATAATTCCGTGGTTCTTTTCCTGACAGGCGGATATTGGAAATTACACTGGTAAGACAGCTTTTTAAGTTTAAGTATATCTCTAAGTTCCTAAATAAATATATCAACTAAATTTATAAAAACATATGGATAGATTATAACCTTTCACAGCAATTACTGATATTTATTACCTTCCAACAATTTTACTAATCTATATAAACATTTTTATTACAAAAGAAACATTTCAAAAAAACTTTTATTAATCATCCTATATGGAGTTTATGTTAGGCAAGTAAATGTGCCTTGTGTTTAAAACTTCCTTTGTTTTAAGGTGTTTGTATTTGCATAATTGATGACAAAGAACTAGATTCTTTACTAATAGTTAATAATTGCTTTATGAAATTAGTTTTCTTTTGTAACTACTTTTGATTTTAATGAGTGTTAAATAGTTTTAGCTGCCTCCTGCTGTGAGATATCAGGCTTTGTGTATAAATTTGTTGATCTGCATGTAATATTAAGTAATAATCTGGCAAGCAAGCAATAACAAAAAAGCAAAGTAAACAATAACTCCCAAATGTATGTAGCAAATTTATGCATATATTCATTGTTTTTAATTACTGCTAGTGTTCTGGCAAACTGGGAAAATTAACATCTTAGAGTCTGCTGTCTTCTGTATTTTTCAAGAAAAATGGTTTTCATGCATTTTCTCATATAGTTTCATCATATTATAAAGAAATTACATGTAAAGCTTTATATTTACAAAGTTCTTTTGCTCTCTCACATGACTTCCACAAGGAACTAAAGGTGATGTCATTATACCCATTCACAGGTATGAAATAATATGGACTCCAAGCAGAAACTCCTAGATCGCCTAGACTGATGATGTTTTGTAAGGAATTAATTCATTACAGGTGTATAAAGAAGTGATGTGAGGTAAAAGTGTGTTGTAAAACATAGTTGCTTTTTGGAAGTTCATTTTAAAACTGCTGGTGAGGAAAACAGTGTGTAAGAGGACATGTAGTTAAATGGTTTGGTTCATTTTGTGACAGATTCTTGTACATCACATTTTAAGGAATAGTTGTTTCGGGGTTTTTTTGATTTTTTGAAGAAAGGGACACTAAATGAGGAAGATGAAAACAAAGGTGCCATCACTTTTTACTCTAATTGATACTGAATAGTACTGTGATTACCGATCTTGCTGACCTATGAAGGATTCAGGATGACCAGACCATAATAGATTAATCTCACCACAAGAAGTGAAAAGCTTACAACAAAAGCACATTCAGATTTATTAAGGCATTTCAAGGGCCAGTTCTGTAAATGAAGCGGGAATACTTTTCAGCAACTGCTAATGAAAACACGTTGTTTTCTTTTGTATGATTTTAGCTTCAAGAAAGTTAAGCATATACGGGAAATTAATAGCGAGCATGAAGAAATGTAATCCGTATGTTGAGGATTTCAAATTTTGTGTTATCATGGTGAATAAGGTGGTGGTGATTGATCTGCAGCAATTTTGTCATAAGCTGGTGGAGCATCAGGTACCTATAGTAAGGAAAATGAGTGTGAAAGATCAAAAAAACCAACTGAGTTACAATAAAAATGACAAGAAAATTACGTTAAACATACATTAAGCTATTTACCACCATATTAGATACAGTTCTATGACTTAAAGTAGCTGAGCTCATTCGTTGTGTCTGTTTGTTTAAGGTTACTTTTTGGTAGTATGTTTTCTGGTTTTGCATCAGATTCATTTTATTGCTATTGTTCATCCAAAGAGAGAACTTTCAGTGTTGTAAAGGCAGGAATATTTTTCTTGTATATATGGGGTGTTTTTATATTGATAGTTTAGATAAATATTGAAGCTTTCCTTTAGGAGTCCTGATGCAGGCACATTGTCTTATTTCTAGTGTTAAAAATTTGAGCAGCTCATATAAAATTGGTTATGGATTAGCCTTTTCTCAATTCTAAAGCAATTTAAACACACCCATTTATATATACTTTTCACTTAATTTACCTTTTTAAAAATTGAAAGTTTAAATGTTCATCTTTCCATAATGATTAGAAGAGCTAAGACCTTGAAGTTTTATAATGTTCCCTGACAATGCTTGTCAGAGTATAGTATACCAGACACAATCCATCTGTTGTTTGTCAGAATGGCAGAAAATTAATTAGGGAGATACTAGGGTTTCTTCAGTATATTTCAGCATTCAGGTGTTGTATCATTCTAATAGATTGCATAAAGATCACGTGCCTTATGAATAAATGTAAGTTGAAGAAAGTAATTTTTGAAATAAGAATTCTAAACAGTACATTTTTAACATTTTAAAAATTTTTCACAGTACAATTTTTTAAAAATATTACTTTATAAATTGATGTTGAGGCATTGAATACTCAGTCTGAGAGAGCATATACCAAGGGAGAAGTCATCAAGTTCCTGTTTAACAATATTGTCTCACCATGTCTTACTCAGTTTTAAGTAAGCAACATCCTGAGTTGCAACTTACCACAGAATTAAAGTCTCTGTAGTCCTGCAGAGCCATTTTGCAGTCCAGTATTTCTCCGTCACCTACCACTTTTTGTATTGTGCCCACACTGGAGGTTTTGCTCTGTGGCAGATCATAAAAAAATATGGGGAAAGTGAAAGGAAAAAGAGACTGTGAATTTGGAGCAAATTATGCATCATTTAAAATTTAACAGCACATTTACAGTATGTATTAGAATCTGGGATTAGGGCCAGACACAATGCAAGTGTGTTTACCTAACACTGTTTGCTGTCTCTGCTGAGACATACTCTCTCTCTTCTATGTAATTTAATTTCCAATTACAATGCCAGAAAAATAAGTATCACATTTTTTAGGTCCTGGACTGATGCAGGAACTGACATCTCATGTACCCAAATGCCTCCTCCTTTGTATGCCACCCATTTCTTTCCTTAATCCCCAACCTTTTTGTATTTCATTTTTTCAACATTTCTTTTGTACACATTCTGTACCAGTTCTCCCCTAGCCAAAAGTAGCCTAAGAAAAATGTGATTTTCAAAACCAGAAAGTAGCAATCTGTGATAAGCAAGAATTAAAAAACAGATTATGCTTTTTGCCATGATGTACAAAGCAAGCATTTGGTTTGACTTTTGAAGGGGTTTTTTTTTAGCATTACCTTCATTTTTGCAACATTCCACTATGAAAGGTCAATTTTTAGGTATTCTGCCAGTTGATATATGTATTGGATAGATAACTGGAAGGGGAGTGGGACAAAGTTACCAGAAACAGCAAGGAAATGGATTTGCTGACTTAAATGAGAGCTTTGCTGGGTTTTTTAATCCCAAAGTTACTTTTATTATTTTCAAAATATTAGGATAACTAAAAGATAAGATACTTACTGTAAAACATATATTTGCATAAAGCTTTGTCCTGGTTTCAGCTGGAGTAGAGTTTTCTTTTAAACAGCTTTGTTTTGGATTCATTATGAGACTAATGCTGATAACAGAGTGATGATTTGGTTTTTGCTTAGTAGCTCTTACTCTAAGTCAAGCACTTTTCAGTGGCTCATGCTCTGTCACAGAGCCAGGTGCGCAAGAAACTGGGACAGCTCATGGCTGGGACACCTGACCTGAACTAGCCAAAGGGATATTCCACACCAGAGGACATCACACCCAGTATATAAATGAGGGATTTCCCTGGGAGGGGCTGATCCTTCTCAAGAATGAGATGGGCATCAGTTGGGGGTGATGAGAAGCAGTATTGGGCATCACTTGTTCCTTTGGGGTTTTGCTCCTCTCTCTGTCTCCTTTTCATTATTATGATTAGTAGAAGTACTAGTAGATGATTATATTTTGATTCAGTTATTGAACTGTTCTTATCTCAACCCATGAAGTTCACCTTTTCTTTCCAATTCTTCTCCACACCAGGGTGGCAGCAGGAAGTAAGCAAGCATCTACATATTGATTACTTGCTGTTTGGGGTTAAACCATAACAAGCTTTCACTTTAAAGGATTAGAAAAGACCTCCCTTTCATAGGAGAGGGAGCAAAACTTCAAAAGTAAAGCTTTGGGACTTCTAACAATAGATGTTATGAGAAGGATTGTACCTTTTTAAAAAATATTTTCTAAGAAGACACAAATTAGAATATTTTTAAAGTAGTGTTTAGAAAACAAATCTCAAACCTGCCCCACTTTTTTTGTAAATCTTAAAACTGCAAGTCAAATTTTATATGGATGAATAACACATCACCCATATGTTAGCATATTTACTTGAAACAAGTTAGTTATTTTTCTTCTCTGCTTCCTAGATTTACTCTAATCCTATCTGTCCTTATTTAGGGGTGAATCTTATGAGTAGTGAATATATTACTTTTATTTAAGTGAAAGGACACAGAACACCTCTTTGTTTTGTGTAAACATAAATATAATGCTTCCTAGAAATAGTTTTTTCTACTGGTGTGTTGGGTGGTTTCTACTGCGAAGTTGGGCATCTGGTTTCATGTCCCTTTGTTTCTTGTTCCTCTTACCCCTTTGTCTGGCTTGCAAGTTCTTCAGGACAGGTTGTGTTTCATATTGTGTGGTTTTGTCTGTGACACGCCTGAGATAATGATGTCCTGTTACAGATTTTATGTTCTCTGCATTAATGTCATGCAAATCAGGGTAACATGTTGTCAAAATAATAGCATGATAGAAAATGAGCTGCCACACTTACCCGCAGACTTTTGTAGCCACTACGTCTTTTGTAATACCAGCAGCCAAAGGCAAGTAAAATTGCCAGCACCAAAATGAAAAGTCCAATTCCCAGAGCTCTGTTGGGAAAGCAAAACAAAATCATTAGCACTGCAACTAGATGCATCCTCATGGGAGCAAGAATGGTTAGGCCAAAAGTTTGTGCCAGCATCCTTTTGTCAGAGGATGGCATAGAGCAGAATTTACCTCAGAAAACAGGCAAAGTATCAGTAACTTCAGCCAGTTTCTGTAGATTTAGCAGTTAGCTAATTTCTCCATCAAGTTCTTAAACGTTTAAAAAATATGTTTCTTTGAAAATAATTATCTACCAGTGACTTCTGATTCCGAAAAGATACTTGTCTCTAAATCTAGCAAATCACAGCATTGCGATACTGCAAGTGAATGTGGAATAAATTAAATGTTGCATCTGCAGTGATGCAGCTCATGTTTATTAGCTAAATTTCTCTAGGTAGCAAGTATTGGAAAATGTATCCTAATTGCATCATATTGCAACAACTGCTAATGACGGAAGGGTTTTTTGGGTACATAAAACACATTACATGTCTAAGAAACTGCATTATTCATAAAGAGCTCTATAAGGATTAAGTTCTTGTGTGACATACTAGGCACATTATTGGTGTCACTGGGTCATTTTAGGGAAAATACACTTTGCAGATTGTGCTGTAAAACATCCTTCCCACTGCTCCCTGGGGACTTGGCAAAAACAGCACAGTTCCACTCTATGTCAAAAAGCAAGCTGACAAAGTAACTGCAAATTTCCTAGTCACAAAACCCCTTCCTTCAGTGTTAATATCCTCCCTGTTGAGACGTATGGAATTCATTCCCCTTTTTTTGTTCTTTGCCTATTCAGGAACAGAAGAATATGGCAAAATGGTTGAAGGGAAAAGAGCATGGAGGAAAAAATTACTATGTGAGTCAGGAGAAACCCATTCTGACATACTTCTATGTATCTTATGCCCAGTTGCCTTGCAGTAATTACCCCAGGCTTTTCCATTGGGACTGAGTAGTGGCGTATGTGACTTATCAGAGAGGTTTCATATCTGTTTGCTGTCATTTTCACTGACCCCAAGTCTCATGAAGCAGTATTTCCTTGTGAACTAAGAAGCCTGAAAGGAGATGCAAGCAGATTTGTGTGGCAGAACAGGCTGCCTTTTTGTCTGAACTTCCTGTGTGTTGTTTGAAACATGAAGCACTGTGGATACAAAGGAGTTTTCTTTTTCCAAAGTATGTGGATCTTGTAAGTTGCTCCTGCCCCTTGAAGACTTTTCCTGGCCTGGAGGCCTGTTTAAGTCAAGAACAGAGCTCTCAGCAGTCAGTTTTTGATGCAGCCAAAGTTATGAGATGGCTCCACTGGTTTTGCCAGCACAGTTAAAACTTTGAGGGACTGCTTCTCCAGGCAGCTGCTGCCCTCTCTGCATTTTTAGACTGTCTTCTTTTCACATTGTGTAGTTTTAGCTGTCTATTAGTCTGCATGTCGTTTCTGGAGCTGGTACTTCTGACTGCACATTTGCCATCTAACTCCTTCCCCTAACTGCTCAGAGTCTAGATGGAAAGTGTGTATACAATTTCTCGCAATTCCAGTTAAAGCTGAAGCTGTGCTACGCAGAATCTGGGATACTCCATGTACTGAAAAAAGAGCGTCATTTTTGCATATCTAGAAAAACTAATTACAATTGCAGCCACTAGAATTCATAGCAGTTAGAGGTGAGCATGCCTAGTTTCAAGTGCTAAAACATGACTAGCTAGCTTTAAAAAAAAAAACCAAACAAAACAACTGAACTGCTTTGGATGGACTATGAGAGAGCTTTCCCCTTTATTTATTCTTTTTGCCAGAGCTGATCATGGAGGAGCAACTATCTTGCAGTATGAGTGTTTGCAACAAGTCATTGAGTTTGAGGCACAGTAAGCCAGCACCAGCAGAACAATCCACATATAGATATCCCAAGCACACTGGAATTATTTGTCTAATGTAATAAAACATCACCAGTTGTGTGGTGTCTCTAATAATCCCAGACCAAACATATTTTATTGTAATTCAAAGATAAAAAATATTAGCCAGAAACAGTTTGGGAGTCACATTTCTACGGCATTGATGCCTTCATCTGGTTTTTTTTTAACCATTTCTCTGGGGCATTTCCCCCATTCTTTAGGGTGAGACAGTGTCCCTTTGAGGTTCCTAAGAGAGGTCTGTGAATCTAGGGATAAATTTAGTATACAGCCTCAAAACAGCCTCAAAAGTAAATTTAAATAAGCCTCAGTAAACTTGGTAAAGGCTAATGACTTGTGATCATACGATTTAACTCTAGATTCTTGAATTCTACAATTGTGATTTTTCTTTGAGGGCTCTTTAAGATTGCACAATGACAAACATTAGATAGACAACTGCAGGATAGTTAAAATGCACTCCATCTATATACAACAGTGACCTTTTTTTAATACAATTTTCTGGTTTTCTTTCAATGCAAATTTTTTCACCAGCTTACATGCTAACATAGGTTTTGATTTATGCTTACTCGTCAGCTGCAAAATAGGTGTGTCCTTTCCTTTTGAAATAGTTGCCATCCAGGTGGTTATATCTTCTGGGCATTTTGTGAGGTTGGTCCTGCTCAAACCTACAGGGTAGAAACAGTGTCTCAGTGTAAAACATTGTTGCCTTTAAAGCATAATATTTTCAGCTTCTTTGTTTTAACGGGAGCTTTTTAGAGAGGTAGGATAATCTGATATCTTCAGAATCAAGTAGATCCGTATACATATACAACTGTCCCAATTTAAAATAAAACTCAAAACTGTAACTATAGTCTACATGTGAGTATCACCACTGACATCAAGGTGTTTGGAAATGAGTGTAACAGAGTTTGCAGAATTTGATGTGACCTTTCTTGGTGCAAAGTGATGGCAGACTTCTGAAGTAAACTCTAGAATATAGAAAAAAAGGCAATTTACCTGGACAAGAAAAATTACTGTGAAGAAAAACTAATATTGTTCTTACAAATAGTTGTTTGTCTATTCTATTATTCTCTGTAAACTGTCAAGGGACAGGTTTTCAGTCACTGGAGACTCTCAGAGATCTGTTGAATTTCAGATGAGAATACTGATTTATGTCTGCTGACAGTCTAAACTCAGATGTGTAGGGAATTTATATTACAATCTTAATTCCCAGTCTTAAGGTGATAATCATAGCTGTCTGAGCAGTTAAAAATCTATTCAATCAAATATGATGAAGAAGAAATCCACAAGCAATCATGTTTCTGTAATCTGAAGAGTACAACAACAGATCCTACTTGATAGTATCTGGTTAATCTACCTACCCTATACAGATAAATTGTAAAAAATAATGACTTCACTGAAAAGAATTCTAGCCAAGGAAAGAAAACTTTATGAGTTCACTTAGAGACAGTCAAGCGTCCTCTATAGGATAACGTTAAAGCAAAGCTGAAAATTTTGTGTAAAATAAAAAAAATATAAATCTTACCTCCTTCAGACCTGTATTCTGTCTGTTAACTGAAGGCATGTGCAGCTTTCTTTGACTTGGTCTGGTTTTTTCTCCTTTGATCTGTCCTCTTATGACTATCACGAGTTTAAATTCCTTTCAGTACAGCTGCTGAATGCATTAATTAGCATGAAAGGGGCAAGAACACAACTTCTCATTTTCTTCTGCATTCTTCCCTCTTAAAAAGCAGCAGAAAAATCTGTTATTACTTGATTAATTACATGTGCTCTGAGAGACAGACCACACCTTTTTACCTGCCCAATAAGTACAAGCTCCTAGAGTGGGCAGACTGTTTTTAGATTCAAACATGTTTTGATCTAAGGCTGATTATTTTGTTACAGAGGACTGGTATATTTGCACGTATTTACTATAGCTTTGTTTATGCACACTTTTTGCACTGTTTTAACAGTGTGCAAAGTAGTATATGTGGACCAAAACTCATACTGTGACAGAAGTACCTTAGACTAAGGTAAATACAGTTTAATTCTATACAGAGAAGCAAATACTGCAATAAAAAGAGAGTCTGTCCCATTCCCTGCAGAACTAGTGAAGCCTGGCCTTGGCCTGTGTTAACCCTGTAGTAATTCCATTTACAAGATCAGGCAAGAAATGGCAGTCTGTGATTGATTCAGAGGTCTGGGTACTGTGCTATACCAGCAGTTAGTTACTGCCAAAACGGAGAGAAGATACAAGAACCATGTTCTGCTTGTCATTTGTCCTGCTGAATCATTAATCTGAGCCTTCTGTCTTTCTACAGATTTTTTAAGTTTGAAGGATTAAACACTTTTAAGTTTTCACTTGTCTTTGAAGCTGTGCACTGGGCTCTAAATGTGCTGAAAATGGCTGACACACTCAAAAGAAAATAGGAAAGGACAGATAATGTGAGTGACCAACATCCATTTCATTAGGAAGTCAGATGAAAAGTATTAACATCAATAATTTTTAGCTAGTGCGGGGCTCGGAACTCGCCATTTTTCTGCTTTTGTATTTTTCCCAATTATGGTAAAAATCTGACCTGTCTATATTTTTTTCCATTATAGTGCCTAGTGACAGCACCAGAGGCAGTGGGCACAGACTGTGCTCTCTGAACATCAGGAAACTTTCTTTTCTCTGAGGGTGACTGGGCACTGGCACACATTGCCCAGACAGTTTGTCAAGTCTGCCCCACTGGAGATCTGCAAAAGCTGCCTGGACACAGTCATGGACAACCAGCTCCAGGTGGCTCTGCTGCAGCAGGGGGTTAGACCACAGGACCTCTAGAGGTGCCTTCCAAACTCAGTCATTCTGTGATTAGCACCAGAAGGATCTTGTTGGTTTTGCTAGACCCATTAAAGTTTGAAACAGCACAATTTTTGCCGAGGGGAAAATAAAGGGTACAAGAAGATTGAACAGTGAGGAGCACAAAGTTACTGATTTGGCCAAGTTATCCCAGATGAACAGTAGGAGTTTCAAAGGTGAAAGAGGTGCAGGGAAGTTTCTGTAAATATCCATGTGAGTAAAACTGTAAGTGGATGCTATCACAGTCTGTCAAGTTCCCAAGAAACATGTCAGCCCTTGTGCATTCTGAAAATGATGTAGAGTTCCTTATCAAGTCATGTGTTTTCCTGAAGAAAAGCATAACTTCTGGAAGAGGATGATAACTGAAGGGCACTGTTTGATCTTGTGAGAATCAAAATACTAATAAAGAAAATCCATGTGATTTCTTTATGTGGCAAAACTAGTCTTTGACCCTTACTTGCCTCAAGTGATGTGTGGGGCCAAATGTCAACTGCTTGAATATTTTGTGTTCTGAATGGATCTGTTGTTAATAGTATAACAAAAAAGGGAAAAAAAACCCCAACTTTGTCATGGACCTGTGGTGCCATCTGGAACGTAAATGCAGAATGCTGCCATTGAGGAGTTGGATGGATGAGGAGATGAAACACCACATCCTGCTCCCAAACTCAAGCTTTTTACAAAATCTTATTTCTTTGACGTAGTGCTGCTAACTCCATCATTGTAAAGTCACTGGAATTGACATATGAATTCCAAAGGTGTTACCTTTTCAAAAACAGCATTTCAGGAGAAGTGGATGGAAGAGGAGTACTTTGGAGAAACCCCAAAGTAACCCAGTTTTTTTGTGATAGCCAAACCTGTGGCAAACCCAGGACACTGATGAATCTTGGTGAAAGGTAGGAAAGGAGTACTTCTAGTGTAACTGAAAATAATAGGCTTGACCTTTAAAAAAGAATAGCTGTTGGTTGGTTTTGTGCTGTTGACATTGTGATTCCATCTTTCTAGGACAAGATCCTGGGATTTTTATTAATTTACTTCCTTTAATTGATAATTAATTTTCTCTGACATTTGAGGCTTCCTACAGCAGACAGAGCAAAGAAACACAAGTACCTTGACACCTATTTAGTAAAGACTTTAGTTTTGAGTTTTATGGGAAATTCTGTGGAAACACACAAGTATTTCACTGCTAAATCTACATTAATGGTAACATAGTACAGTAAGGGAAAATAAGGAATTATATCCCTTTCAGTTCATCCTGAGGATCCGTATGTCTCCGTGGTTTGGGGATTTAATTTGAAGAAGGTATTATCTGGCTTCCAGGCTGAAGAGTTCCACTATAGGCCGGACTTGAAGCTTTTTGAAAATAAACTATTCCTCAATTGCTCCTACCTTGACTGCAGGCCTCTCCAGGGAGCAACATGTCCTGTAGACTGCCTTGCTCAAACACCATAAATATGTTCATCCTGAAAGCCTGGTTCATGACGGAAACTTCCTCCTTGAGTAATTTCCAAGTGAAGCTGTGGTCCTTACTGTCAGACCCATCTCCCTCTGCTCCATCCCTGAATCTTACAGTAAAGAAGGAATGGTAGTCTTAATCCTGTAGAAGCTGTGCCAAGAGGATGCCATGGTTACAGTGGTGCCCATGTTGCTCCACCATATTTTTCTAAATAAAAAAGATTGAACAACTTTCTAGCAGTTTTCCTTTGCTCTTACTTTGGCTGTCATAAACTGGAAGTTCTGAGCCCAGGGGATTATTCAGATTTGTGGGACTTTCCCCATGAGACGCAGGATGATCAGCTGTGGATGAAAAACTTTTGGATGCAGTTGGGTGCTGTCAAGGTGAGGTTGAGTTATGACTTCCCTTGCATGTAATTTCAGGAGGCCATACCTAGATTCAAGGGAATGGCAGTGATTTCTAAAGCCTCACTATCCTGTTAGGATCAGAACAGTCCTTTGCAATAGGTTGCTCAGGGAGGCATCTGGACCTGGCACTAGGTGATGTGATTTGGATTTAGAGGTGACAGTGGCAGTGCTGGGTGGATGGTTGGACTTGAAGATTTTAAAGGTCTCTTCCAGTGTGGATGATTCTATGATTCTAAGTAATCCCTGTAATACTAGTCCAGTGAAATTTAACTTGGAATATTTTACTTCAGCTGCAGCTGAAGCAAAAGCAGTTCCAAAACAAATACAAACTCTTGGTACTTCAACTCTGGACAAAAGGAGAGGAGACTTCAGGCTGCTCAGGGAATTACTGAGTAAGGTACCTGGGAAAATGCTTTTGCAGGTGCTGGGGTCCATCAGTGCTGGTCCCATTTTAAGCACCATCTTCTAAGGGAACAGGAAGAGGTAACTCCCAAACGTCAGAAGCTGAGCAGGTGAGACAGAAGGTGGCTTGGCTGAGCAGGACTCTTCTTTGGGAGGTAGAGACAAAAAAGAAAGGTGTAGGCTTGGAAGCAAGGTCGGGTGACATAGGAGGAATACAGAGGTGCTGCTCACCTCTGCAGGGAGAAAATTTGTCAGGCTGAAGATCAACTGGAGTTGAAGCCGGCCACAACTGAGGGGGAAAACAAAAACGTTTTTTCAAACATATTAATAGCAAAAGAGTGTAGAAATAACAGCCTCTTACAGGATGAGGATGGTCACCTCACAAACGGGGACATGGATAAGGCAGAGATGGTTAATGCTTTCTTTGCCTCTACTTTCAACACCAGTTAGGGACAAAGGGGAGCCCACTGCCTGGAGCTGGAGGACCATGGCTGTGAGAATCATCAGCTCCCAGATGATCTGGCACTTGTACAAAATGTCCAGCACTCAGCTGAATGAACACATCATGTGATGAGTGAGCATCTGGCTCATGGGTCAGGCCCAAAGGGTTACAGTGAATGGGGTGGCATCAGACTGGTGACCTGTCACTAGTGGGGTTACACAGGCTCCACGTTAGGCTCTTCAACAACTTCATAAATGACTTGGATTCAGGACTCAATTAAGTAAGTTTGCTGAAGACATTAAATTGGGAGGAGCTGTTGACTCTTCAAAGGCAGAGAGGCCCTACAGGGCAATCTTGACAAGTTGCAGGGCTGGACAATCATCAAACAAATGAAGTTTAACAAGAGAAGGTGTCAGATTCTGGACCTGGGATGGGGCAACCCTGGATGTGTGTATAGACTGTGGAATGAGGCTGAAGAGCAGCGCTGCAGGAAGGTACCTCAGGGTCCTGGTCCATGGCAAGTTGAATATGAGTCAGCACTGCCCTGGCAGCCAGGAGGGCCACCCCGGTCCTGGGGGGCATCAGGCACAGCATCACCAGCCAGGCAAGGGAGGAGATTGTCCCGCTCTGCTCTGCACTGGGGCGGCCTCACCTCCAGTGCTGGGGGCAGTTTGGGGTGCCACAAGATAAGAAAAACATTAAACTATTGCCCAGAGGAGGGCAGTGAGGATGGTGAAGGGTCTGGAGGGGAAGCTGTGTGAGCAGTGGCTGAGGTCACTTGGTCTGTTCGGCCTGGAGATGAGGAGACAGACAGGAGACCTCATTATAGTCTTCAGCATCCTCATGAGGGGAAGAAGAGGGGAAGGCACTGATTTCTTCTCTCTGGTGACCAGTGACAGGACCCAAGGGAGTGGCCTGAAGTTGTGTGGGGAGGTTTAGGTTGGATATCCAGAAAAATATCCACCTGAGGGTGGCTGGGCACTGGAACAGGCTCCCCAGAGAAGTGGTCACAGCACCAGCCTGACAGAGATCAAGAAGCATTCAGACCACACTCTCAGGCATATGCTGTGACTCTTCGGGTGGTCAGGAGTTAAACTTTGATGATCCTGGTTGATCCTTTCCAACTCAGTATATCCTATGATTCTATGATTTGACTTCTTTTGTGCCATTAAACAGATACCTAGCAAGAAGATGACAGTGTCCAAGTGACTAATACTATTTAGTGCATTTAGCAAAGAGAATATGACTTTTCATTTCTCACAAGATCCTGTTCACGTGGCTGGGAACCTGGGGAAATCTCCAGCCTGAGCCCTGACAGAGCCAGTTCTGAGCTCAGACTGGGTTGCTCAGGTCTTCACTCNCCAGTTCTGAGGTCAGACTGGGTTGCTCAGGTCTTCACTCAGTTGGGCCATGAAAGCCCCAAGGATGCATCAGCACAACCACGCTGGACCATGTCCCGGCTGCTGGGCTGTCCTCATGGCTTCAGCCTGAGCTCCTCATGTTCAGCTTTGCTGCTGCCTCACTCTCACACCATGCACTGTTGTGAGCAGCCTGGCTGCACCTCCTCTATCCCTCCTGTTGATGCTGGGGATGCTGTTGCTGCCCCGAAGCTGCTGCTCCCCCTGGCTGAACCAGCCCTGGTTCCACAGCCTTTCACTGATCCTCTGCTGAACTCAGTCACTTTTGTCAACTTCTTTCCTGTGCTTGCCGCTCCAAAATGTGTGCACAGCTGTGGAGCGGAGGGGAACAATCACCTCCCTTGATCTCCTCCTTGTGCCCCTTTTCATCCAGCACAGCATGGCGCTAAATGCCTTCTTTACTGCCCGTGTCAAACATCAGGACATGCCAAAATATATCAGTATCAGGGGTTGTAAATAAAACATAGAATTTTAACAGAATGTCAGAGGTGGAAACTGCATCTATTAAACATTTCCCTGTTCTTCCAACCGCCAGCAATACCACTTCCATTTTATAAAATGAAGAGTTATATTAAGTAGTGGAACACTGCAGAGGACTGAAGAATAATACTCCTAGAAAAATCCAAATTTTTCAATTGATAAGTTTGAAAAGGGTTTTGGTAGGTATTTTAGAGCCTTACTACAAGACTTTGCCTACCCAGGTGTGTTCCTTCCAATATGTGTTCTGCAATCAAGCCCTCATAGGTAGTTGATTTATTATTGGTTCAGCTGATTCCATGTAAGTTAAATTAAATTTTTGAAATACTTGTTCTCATGAGACAAGAAGTAATTATTTCAGATGAGAGATTTATGTAAACTTGGCTTCACAGAGGAAGTGTTTCAATAGTAAAAATTTCTGAAGTTTATAAGTAAGGCAGATATGATATTCTTAATAGTTTGAAAACTTTAAACAGTTGCTATGTTTTTTCCTTTTAATATTTCTTTCTAAATGTGATTCAGTCTTTTCTCCCTTAAGTTGTCTTCCCCCTGATAAAATAAAATTACGAAAAAACCAGTTGTTTGGATACAGATTCTTTTTTATTCTTATAAATAGAGTATTTGCCTTAGGATAATTGGAATGTAGGACTGAAGGGAACCTCAGGAAGTCATCTAGTCCATCCTACTACTCTGAAGCACATATACTTAGATTCTTGATCGTGTGTTACCTATTCTCTGATATCTCTGTGTTTTCATATTCTCCCCATAGTCTGCATTGTAGCTTAACAGGCTACAATGAAGCTTTTTCCCTGTTACATAACTCTGCCTTTCTGTGAATTATATCAATTACCAATTGTCTTAACAAGGAAAGGAAGTAATCATGTCTTCTTTATCTCAACCAATTATGGATTTGAAGGCTGTTCTCATGCCCTGTAAAAAGTTTTGTATTCTAAACCAGACAAACTTTTTCTTACACTTTTTCTTCAGACTGTCTTTTCTTAATCTTCTCATTTATATTCCACTTAATTCTTTGCAACTCATGTACTTCTTCCAGTTAAAGCCTTGCAAGCATCATTATCTCCTCTATATTACCATAACACACAAAAACATTTACTATTTTTAATACAGGGTTGCATTTGGGGTTCTTACTCAGTTTGAAGTCCACTGTGGCCTTAGGTCTTCTCTGCTATTCATCAATCCTTCCCCATTTTATGTGGGTGTATTTTGTTTTTTACTTCTGATATCTAGGACTGCATTTCTCTACTGTATTCTATTACTCATGTAACTTTTACCTTTTATCAGGTTTATTTATTTATCTTATTCCAGCCCCGCTCTGTAGAGTACCTGCTAACCCTTTAGCTCAAAACTGTGTGCATTTACTTGTGCTTTCATATCCAGCTTGTTTACTGAAAATACTGGGCACTGCTTTCTCAAGTAAACATCTGTGACCTGATGCCTCCTCCTCTTTTTTAGTAATAGCTGCAGTCTTCATTTGGGGGTAGAGTTTCTATCTGCTGCATACACACTTCATGGCAATTTAATTTAGACCATGGTTTCCCTAGTTCATTTAGGACAGCCCTGTGGGACTCTGCTGAACACTTGCATAGTCAAAATGCAATTTCAATATCAAAATAATATGGTAATGGTTGCTGCTCTAGTTTGCATGTAAATAAATTACTTTCTTCCTTTGTTTCAAACATTCCTACCCGAAACTTCTGTTGTTTTGTAAATCCTACTAATAGTGAGTTTGGCAAAAAAAACCCACTTCCGTATGTCCTGAAATGCTGTCCGAGGTCTCATGTAGTCACATCACTACATTGTGCTCTCAGTACCTTCTGGTTTGATGTTTCAGGAGATAGAGGGAAGGGTAGGGTAATGTTGACTTTTCTGGTTTAGTTCTAATCTTGCTTCCTCTTTTTTTTCTCTGTTGGAGTCGATCTAAAGTAACTAAAAATCCAGCTGATAGGACAAGAGTGGCTCCTGCCATGTAGAAGCCTGCTCTGTAATCTCCAGCCATGTCCACAATCAGACCTGGAGAGAAACAAATGACAGCAATGTGATTGATGGAAAACAGGATAATGCAAATTAGCTCAGCAGTGTGAATATATCCTTTCACAAAGGCAGTGTGCTGGCTACATACTTGTCTTGCAGAGATCTACATCATGAGCACATGGAACATCACCCCACTATAGCATTTTTGAAACACAATTCACATCTCATTGCTTTGTATATGTGCATTACTAGTGAAACAATATACTACACAGTTTGAAGCACTTTCGCACCTGAAGAGTGGCAGACAGTGCAAGTACCGGCAGAAAAAAAAAGACAGACTGGTTGCTGTGTATCTGAGTAGCTCCATGTTCTGTGGTGTACCTGTTGCTGTAATTTGGACCATTCTACACCACGAGTGAGTTTAAAGAAGGAAAGGAGATTTGTCTGCTGGAGACAGAGTTGGAGAATTTGTCTGACGTGTTATGGGTTTCTGGTTCACCATTTTACAGAGAGTCACAGATGTTAACAAAAAGACCTTGGTTTTCAGGGAGCTTTAAGCCAACCAAAATACGTAATGCCATTGTGTGCTGTGCTGAAAAATCTCTAGTATAGTAGTAGCACTGCAGTAGCATGGAGTTTGTCCATGTTTAGGGTACTCCTTAGCCCACATTCTAAACCAACATCAGCCCAGGAACCATGAACTCAAATCTTTTCGGTTTTACACTCAAAGGAGGAGAGGAGAACTTGAGAGGCACTTACGGTTCCCTGCTCTTCCATACCTTCTTTTTAGATTACTAAATAGACAAAAAGGGGCCACACTGGTCCCCAGATAATCAGTACTGGTGACCAGCCACTACAATTCATATTTTATTCAGATCTTTCCAACACACTTTTGATACTGTTGTGTTTCAAACCCTCTACAAATCTCCCTGGTTCCTGTGCTTTCAAAAGAGAATTAAAATGTTCCAGTATTCAGTCTGACTCATTTGCAACCTATTAGCAATGTCATTACCACAAAACTCAACTGTAGTGCATGAGCAATGCTCTTTGGGTGAGGAATCAGATCTGCATTGTACAAGACACACAGGTCAATTTTTTTTTGCCATATCACTTTTTAAAGTCTCTGCAGCTTGCAGTTCCTTTGTCTTGCATTTTTTCCAAGATGACTATATCTCGTCACCAGCCCATAAATCCATGTGCTGTCTCATTGTCTGGTCTCTCTTCCCACTGTTCTTATGTGCTGCCTTCCCCATTTATTATACTAGTTGGCTCAAATGCTGTCTAAAAACAGCAGGCATCTCTCTGAATATTTCCTTGAGGTTTGCATAGCCCAATGTTTCAGGCTGTTCAATTTGAACTTCTGCAGAAACCCTCCCAAGAATACCAGCATTTGTGCAACATCACTAGTCTCAAATTTCAGTTTCTTCTCTGAAAGTGTGGGTCTGCTGCTTGTCTCACAGGCACACTTTCATAGCAAGATAGCTGGAGGCCATCAAGTGGCATTGTGTGGGATTCAGGAAGCAGGAACACTGCCATGTGAACCCTGCCTTTTATCGCTGTTTTCTCATTGAAAAGGTGTCTCTAAACTCACAGAGAAGAGAGGGAACAAGATATTTTGGAAAGGATTTAAACTGGCTATTTGTTTTTTATATACTTCTTGGCTCAGATACCCCTGAGCTAAAAAAGGAGGAAATTTGAGTGCAGATCCAGATCTTTTCAGTTTGGATTACCATTCCCCTTTCTTCTTGTAAACTGTATTTGGCACAGAGTTGTCTTAACTTACCCGCAAGAGGAGGCCCCACAAAACCTCCACTGCTTCGAATGAGCATGAAAAGCCCTAGAGCACTGTCGAATTCTGGCATGCCTACAACATCTGCCAGTGCTGTAATGTGAATGGCAACTGTTGTACCAAAGAAGAATCCGTAGAATCCAGTGAATATTGCCAAGGAAAGGTAATTGTTAGCCAGTGGCAGCAGCATCAGGGAAGTACTTATCAATGTAATCGTCATTGCCAGCAAATGAATGGTTTTGGTAACATGGAGGTTGGCATACCAGCCACACAGCAATCTGCCTCCAAAGTCCACCATAGCCAAAATGGATAGGAGGGATGCAGTCCATGATTCATCTATTCCCAGGCTGTAGCTAAGTGGAACTAAAAATAATGGAGGAACAAAAAAACTCATAGCAGCTAATATGCCAAAAATGGCATAAAGTACAAATTCTGGTCGCCTGACAAGCATCCAGTTGAAGGTTTTGTGCATGATGGGAGACTTATCTGCTTTGTCTCTCCTGGATGCACTGTTGTCAGGTGGTGTTGCAGTTTTGCAATGGCTGTCCCCAAGGCAGCCTCTTGCCAGGGGTCGCATCAGTGCTCCACAGACACAAATATTGAGTTGGATGCCACCTATGATCAAGAGGGCACCTTTCCATCCATATTGACTAATCAGCCACTGGAAAAATGGCCCAAACGTGAATGCAAAGGCACATTCTCCAGCACTGGCAATAGCATTGGCCAAAGCCCTTTTCTTGGAGAAATAGTGGCTAACAATGCTAATGGCTGGTGTCCACGAAAAGGAAATGCCGAGACCTGAAAAACACGAGGAGAAATAGCACTGGTTAGACACTATTGAGGTATTTTGTGAAGGTGGACATTAAAGCAGTCAGTGCTCCTACATTTGTGAAGTTAAAAAGTGTTAGAAGGAAAATACTTTTGTCCAGCAGAAGCATGAGCTTAGCTGGAGTAGATGTAAGAGTATATTTGTGACGTTATATTCTGTAAGTTGTATATATTCACGCGAAAAAGCAGGAACATGAGGTATATACATTATTACATTCTCATTTGAAAGAAAAAAAAAAGACATTGGTTTCACAGCTTTGTCAGTGCATGGTCATGGAGGTGAAGCTAGACAGACCTCAGTGTCCATGCTGTCTGTGCTAAGGTTGGTTCTAGGTCAGACCACTGGGTTAAGCTGAGCTGTGTTCAGCGTAGAAAGGGAGGTAGGATGTGAAGGAAGCTGGTGTATTGCCTCTGTTTGCTCTTCATTTTCTTGCTCGAATGCTTTGAGCGAACTTAAAACCTGCTCTAACTTAGAGTTATTTTGATGGCTCCCTAGACTCTTTGGCAGCCCAGGACTGCCAAAAGGCTCAAATTCCAGACATTTTCTCAGGCATCCAGTGTGGAATTCAGAATGGTTTATTTTATTCCCTGCTAGCTTTGCTTCCTGTTCCAGGAAAATCTGCTAGCTGTTGGAGACAGTTTTCTGGCCTGGTTTTGCCTGGAGTAAAGGAAAGGATTGGAATCAAATGAAAGTCTGGGACTCTGTTCAAAACATAAGTTGATAGAAAGTACAAAATCTCCATGTCTTTTTACTTCAGCACCCTTTATGAAGATTCTTTAAACCTTCACAAAGCTGTTGTCTCTAAATGAAAAATAAACACTTCATTTTCTGCTTGCATATAATTTGCAGGGGCAGATTACTGGCATCTAAATATTTGTCTTCTTTGTTGTTGCAGGTTTCCTGTACAAATTCTTATTTCCAGAGTGGTACAGGAGGGAAATCTCTTTTAAAGAGCATTGCTGGTTCTAGCTGCTCATAAAATCAAGATAGATACCAAAGTTTAAAACTCCTGCCACTAGCACCCTCAAATAAATTGCTGGTGGAAGAAAGCCATAAAGCCATAAATTCATACCCTGTAGGAAGCCGGTCGTTGCATACATCCAGACCATGTTGAGTCCTAGAAATCCCAGTGCCATTCCTGAAAAAGCCAGAAGTCCTCCAGTGATCACAACTGTACGATGGGTGTATTGTACACATAGTGAACTGGCAACAGGGGCTGGATCAGCAGCAAAATTGGAGAAAGAAAAATACATTAGGAACATTCATCTGATTAACACAGCCAAATAAATGAAATATTTGGAGGAGGACTAGCCTTATAATGTTTGACACAAACAGCCTTAACTCTGCTGGATAGGGTAGAAGGTCAATCAAAATTTCAAAATTGTATCCTTGCTGGTAGAAAAATCACTGCCCCGAGGCACAGATTTGAGAATATATTCAACGTATGTGGACTCTTTTAAACAGAAAGAGCATTTCAGTGCCTTCTTTGTAGTAGGACAGTTCTACTGATTTCATGTCATGATACAACTACCAACATGACAGAACCTCATGGACTGTTTTAGCAGAAAGTGAGACTTCAGCCACAGAATCTGTAGGTTCATCTATAAAAATTGTATTATTGGGAATATATTATTGATATGGCTGGCATGAAATCTTTCTGGAGAAAACTAACTTCTGTTTTCTAGAATTTTGCAAAAATCAACCCTTAATGGGATTTTAAAAGTTTATAAAGGACCAAAAATTAGGGTTTATTTTGTGGGTGTTCTTTTTACAGAAAATTTCCAGTTCATTTCTTAAGTCTTTATTTTAGTGGTACAGTTTCTCTCAACAGATTGCAGAGACTCTTCAACACAAGGGCAAAGGTGCAGGTGGTACAAATCTGATGGTGCAGCCGCTGCTTTGGTCTCTAGTCACTGTCTGGAAACACCTGAAATGTCAGGGATATTTTTGCTTAATTAAGGATCAGGTTTACTGCCTGGTTGTTTTTCCATCAGCATCGCAGAGTTGAGGTCAAGGCTGTAGGATTTCTTTAAACAGCCATGGCCACTAGGTGGTTCCCAAGTACCACCTGGCATGAACCAGCTCCCTACAATATGGTAAATATCCTGGGAACTGGAGTTCATGCATAAAATGGAATTCGGTTAACGAGGACCATGCTTCTAAATTGAAATAAGTAGGAAGACAATGATTAAGGGAGAGCAGCCAGCAAGGAAGGTTTCATAGTAGTTTGTAGGGGGCAGGTTGTTGTCATTCACCTGTGTTCAGAATTCACCTGTGTTCTGTAAGATCAGAATTAAGAGAATTTGTTAGCTAGGATGAGTGAAATAAACTTGACAGGGTACTAGTTGCAAAATCTGCAGGATGTACATTGTCTGACAGCAGAAGTATCTGGCAGGAGTTACACAAACCTCAAATGCCTCATTAGCTTTTACAGCAGAAAACGGATTATTTTATAAGCATGTAAAAATGATACTGAAATTCAGTTACTATCTTAAGAATCGGTCAATGAGACATGTTAAAGTACATACATTGGTGAATCATACCATTGGTGAAAAAAAGAAGAAGAGAGAAGTAGACACAGTATAACTTCCATGAAACTGCTTGAAGACAAGAAAAAGATCTGCAGTTGGAGCAGAAATACTACCAAAACTCAAATTTTAAATAGCAAATTAGGAGAATAAATAGGCGGAAATTAAACATGGGGTAGCAAGAGAAAGAAAGAAGCTAGCCACAGAACTCGAAATGGGTAGAATAGCTAGACTCCAGAGTCTGAAAGGGTAAGAGCAACACACAGAAAATGTACAAGCAGTGGAAAGGGATGACAACCAGAGCGCAAAGAGAAAGGTGTTGGGAGGTTTACATCAGTACCAAGAGAAGGGTGGTGAAGGTGATGGGGAGAATCCTTGCTGTAGTAAACTGAACAGTCTGTTGCAAGTGCAGACCTTGAGAGTGGAAGCACATGCTATCCTTTGACACAAGAAACAGACCTGCTGTTGAAAGGATCCAAATAGGAAAAAATAATAATTCAGTGATCATCCTTCATACTGAGCCGAATGACACTTAAGGTTTCCCAGAGATATATATTAAGAAAGACTAAGCCAGGCATGGAAACATGATCAAAGAACTGGAGGTTCAGGTGATCTTCATCACGAAGTCTTGTGGTCCCTATAAATGAAGCAAAGGCAGGAGAAGATGAGGACAATTACGTATTGACCTGGGACATTTATAAACTACTATACAGAAAGGGGTTGGAATATTTGGCTATCAAGCTTTATTCACTCAAAGAGGATTATTTTGAAGGATTTCAAAGGATGAGAAACAATTTCTGCTGGAAACTATAGCTGCCTTTTTTGAAGTAGGCTGGTCTCACACCTGGCTAGGCAAATACATTTTTGCTGGTTTATACTTGATATTAATGTGTCCTATGCTCTATTCCTTGATACATTCCTATATAATGTAAATGCATGTTATAACAAAACAAAACCTAACTAAAACAGGACTTGGAATTTTTTCCTCCTATGTTGGCCTTTTATTCTTACGAAGTTCAAATGCCTGAATGACAAAATAGCATCACAGCATGTCAGCGATATGTCTAATTTGTAAACCAAATAGATAGATTACCATTTATTCATTTCTGTGGTCTGTGAAGCAGGTTTTTCAATTTTTTTTTCAGTTAATTACATTTGTCACTGCAAAGCAGGCATCAACGATAGCAGTTAATGGAACTGATAAAATCTTTTCAACTCATTACTTACTTTATCTTTTTACTTTGACTTTGGGTTACTCTTTTTTCCTTCTGAATACATTTTTCAAAGAAAGATCAGTTGCTCTTGATGTTTGGAAGTACTGCAGTTCCAAGCAATAGTACTGATAGGTGTGGACTGAGTAGGATGCATGTAATTATACAGTGTCTATGCAATGAAGTGTCTTCATAAAGAAAATTATGATAGCATTTATTATGTAAGGATATTTACCTGTTGCAACCAAATATCTCTGTGAGAATATGCAGAATGGACTTCACAAATTCTGTACAGTTCAAGCCTGCACATGTTTGGAATTCTCACCATCATGCAGTTTAAGGACTCTCTAAACAACCAAGTTGAGTCAAATGCAGTATGTTTCCTATTTTTGCCTTCTTCATTTGGTATTTGACCTGTTCCCATAGCTCACTGCCTTCTTGCATGGTCATGTCTTTCTTGATCTCTCTCTGAGTGAACTGATTTTTTTTTTCTTTTTAACTCTTTGAGTCTTCTGCTAGATTAATAACTTGGAATCATACCAACAGGGGTAAAGAAGACACAGAATTGGTAATACATGCAAAGAAAGGGGATCTTGGTGAAGATAAAAAGGAGAAGTGGGAAAAAGCAGGACTGAGAATCATTTTGGTAGCACATGGCTTACCTGCTAGACAGGGTCACAATCCTTATGTTTTGAAGTACTTTGAAAAAGTGACAGTCACTCTGAGATCAGTGAACTTGCACAAACTGGTTTAAGAGCTGATTCAACAAGCTCTGTGGCTATTAGAATTATCTCTAATGAGTTTAACTCAAAGCCTGTAGCAAAACTTAATCATGAGTTTAGGTACATGATGTTTTTTCAGGCAATCAGATTCCTGTGTCTGTAGAGTTCTGTTATTAACACATTCCACATATGAGACAGCAAATGCCAATTTTCTATAAAAAAATGTTCTGTGTTTTCTGTAGAGACAAAAGAAGGAAGTCTAGACCTTACATGTTTCTAGGCTTGGGTTTCTTCAAGGAAGATTTCCAAACTTGCTCGAGTAGTTAACACATTAAGATAAAATGCTAGAGGAACACTACTACCTACCTCCTAAATGAAAGATGGCAATAGTTACTGATGTGATCCAGGAAGTGGTGCTTGCAAGTTCATCAAAGTGCTGCTGGATTTCAACAAAGAATAGACCAAAAGTCTTGAGGACAGCAACAGTGAGGCCCATCACCATGAAGGCTGACACTACCACAACCCATCCATAGCCACCGTCTGGTGGATTGCTGTCTTTAGCCTGCATCTTTTCTAATTCTCAGATCTTCTCTGGGTTTTGAGTTGTTTTTTCTTTTTTTTTTTTTTCCTGGAGTGGTAGTGATGGTGATGAGGTTTTTTAACACATCTGCAAATTGGTAGAAGGCCCATTGTTAAAGAAATTAATTAAAATATTTTAGGAATGGCTTACACAAGTAATTACCAAGTTAAAATACAACATGCATTACAGTGGTTTGGCTGAAAATATTACCTAGGGAAACAGATGCCCCAAGAGACAGAAGACTGAATAAAGAAATTTAAAAAAAAAAAATCAAGTATCGAGTGAAGAAAACAAAAGAAGAATGCAGATGTGAACAAAGGAGAGAAGACAATGGGAAAAGATTCAGACATAAAGATTTTCAAAGACAGAAGAATTTTAGGGTCCTCAAAATTTTAGCATTCATAAATATTAATCGTTCCTGCACCACCAAGCATTTTTGCCAAAATGGTGCACATCCATCCTTGTGAAGGTATATACATAGGCAAGAACATATTTTTAAACACAAAATTGAAAAAGCATATTTCCCCTTAAAAGTTTTGTGACAAACTTGCAGTAATCATGCAGTTCATGAAAACATGGGATCTGGCTGGAGGGAGAAAAACATTCATATATTTTTCTTGTTTCTTCATGGACACTAAATTCTGAGAAGGCATATTGTACAAGATGCAGAAGGCCAAAAAAGACCTGTCTCTGGAGGAGAATGGGAACTTGAGACAGCTGAAGATGTACTATACTTAAAATTATTCTTCCCTTTGTGCAGCTGGGAAAAATTAGCTGTGTGAGGGAATCCATACCACTTGAAATTATCAAAGGAGCAGTCACTAGTCCTGTGATTTGCTCCATTGAGGTACATGGTCTCAGGAGGATCTGAATCACTGCATCAGGGTGGGGAAAAGAAGCCATCAGAGCCAGTAGGCATCAGAAGCAAGACCATTACACTGCCACGGGTCTGGAGTGATGTGGCACTGGACACATTTGCACGTCCTAAAAAATCTTAGAACAGCCACAAGAGAGGGAGAGACTGCCTTGTGTTGAGGTCTATATGAAAGAATCATATAGGTTTTCATTCCCACAGTTTCTGAGTAACCTTAAGCAAGTTGTTTGATCTTGCTGTGCCTGTTTTCTCAGTTGTCAAGTGCAGCTAATACTTTCAAAGGTCATAAATTTTGTAGAGTTGGAAGCATTAATACTTGTATTAGTGCTCAGTTACTATAATACAATACAGAAATTATATCTCGCTGTAGCCATGTCTTCTGACAATTCAAGTAGCATGGTCATAATTTTGTTTGAGGCCCAGAAGAACATAAAAAGGATGCAACATTCAAGATAAATGAGCCTGCCTAGGCAGAGTGATACTGATATTTCTGCATTCTGTATGGACATGCCTGGGCAAGGGATTATGATTTGTGCCACAAGTCAGATAGAAGAAATCCTACTGTTAATTACCAGGCAGCACCCAGACTAAAAAAGGCATGATAAAATCTACTTCCTGACACCACCCAGCACCCTTCACTTTCATTAGGCAAACTCTGTCTCAGGAGGAGTATAAATTGGGCCTTACTGCTCACAAAACTTAAATGAACAGCATGTTTCCTTGTGACAAATACACCTTTACAGCTCAGAATTCAACCTTCAATTCCTTTTAATGTTACATGTAACTCCAAAATGAAATTACTGTTTCAGTTGCATGATTAATTAATGGGGTTGCCTACAGATTTGAAAGCACTGCAGCTACATACTATAGGGAATTGTTGGAATGCCTGAAGAGGGTAGAAGAAAGCAGAGATATTACAACAAGGGAGCATGTTTCTGACACCATGCTTTGCTTTCTTCCTCCTCCACTTGCAAGAGAAAGTTTATTATAAGATGATGTAATTGCAAACACCCTAAGCTGAAAAACACCTACATTGCATCTCCTTTTGCTCTTAGCTATTGACTAATGATAAACAGTAAGGTATTAATATCTTCACTTACTCATTTTGCCCCTGGACCTAACCTTCTAAATAAAAAGGAGTAAAGACCTGTAGGGAAACTGTTCCTTCTGTTGTGCCAGGCCATACACAAACATATTTTAAAATGTAAAGCTGTGCCTGGAAGCATAAGCATTCTGTCTAGCATCCCACTGACTCTTACCTCCAAGATTTCTCCTGGCAGCTGGAACAGATGTCCTGTGAGACAGGGGCTTAAATCAGGAAAGCCTGTGCTTGGTGTACGCATCAGCAAGAGCAAACAGCTCTGTTCGTAGTGCCATTATGCTCAAAGCGAAATTTGCCAGCAAGAACATGCCGGCAAGAGTGCAACCTTTATCTTTGCACCTGGATAGCTACAAAGGCACATTCTGAGGCACTGGGGCTGTTCCTCTATTCATGCTCTGTTATTTCTCCAAGCTATTTCTGCTTTGATTTATATCAATGATTCAAAAAGCTTATCAGACAATAATAAAAATAAATTATAAAATGCTTATGTCACTGCTTGCATTTTAGGGTGCCACATAAACTTGTGAAGATGGATACTTGTTGTACTTGGTTATCTTGTGCTCTGTGTTCTAATTTACTTTCTACAAAAGAGCAAATGAGTTGCATACATTTGCTGCAGACTGCAAAACAACTTGGTGGTGGAATCAAGAAAAGACTGTTGTTAGTATGAATCCTAAACTTCTTGTTTTAATGCAACTCATACATAACACTCCCCAAATAAGTATATCCACTCTCTCTGAATGGAGGCTGAGTGGGCTTCTTGTGAGCTGGTGATACTTTACAGATATAGGTTCCCCAGGAAGACAAAAAAAGGCAAGTATGAAGTTTTTCTACACTTAGATGAAGAAATGTGACTTGGTAATGGGTGTTTGGTTTGGGTTTCCAGTACAAGTATTGTACTTTACCTTGGATTTGGATTTACCAAAAAAAAGAGAAAAGGAAGAAAAACATGCTTAGTATACACAGACACAAAACTACTTTTACTAAAGGCTGATACCTTGAAACAGGAACTATATAAAACTAAATATGAAAGAAAGCCTTAATTAATTAGCAACAGACTAAATAATACAGTCTTGTTTTATTAGTTGTATTAGAAGTAAGATTGAAAGAAACAAGGAAATCAATTGTAATTTATGCTGAAACTTCATCCACACTTGTGCCTTGGTACACAGGCAAGGAACAGGCACTGTGTCACATTCAGATACCCTATGATTTTCCTCTAACACTCAGACTGGCTCTGCTGATGCTCACCTGTCACTAGAGCCTCAACTACAATAGAATTGTACTAATTACTGATCCTCTGACACCAATTCAGGAGGAACTCTTCATTAACTCTTCATTTCCTTTCTAACTTCAGAACATCATTGTAGAAGGAGTGAGTCTAATGAGTATGATCTATAACAATTTATTGACAAAGCATATTAGGATGGAAAAGAGGGGCTGAATGCTCTGAGCAACCAGTTAGAAGTAACAAAAATCAAATATTGCATCAAGAAATTACCTTATTCAGGTAGCCAAGGCTTGTATGGGAAATGAATCTCTTCCTTCACCTTCCAGTTGTATGTAAGTTCTCGAGTTGTGCTGCAAACCACCAGGTCATCTTTCTCACCTGAACTACCATCTGGCTATCTGAACAAACCAATCTGTCTCCTTCAGGATGTGTAAGCATTGGATTTTATAAGAATCTCGTCCTCCCCTCCTCAAAAGTCATTTGACTCCACCTATATTCAGAAAAACAAAGTTCTGTCCTGACTAGAGATCAGAGAAATGAAATCAGGAATGGGTGGAGGAAACTAGAGGAGGAAGGCAGATTTTGTTATATATCTGCCCTGTACTTATACTAGCCGTGGACTGCTGTCCACATTTTTTATTGAACTCAACTTTTGGACCAACCAGAAAGTTCAGATGTGTCAGCTAACTTCAAACTCCCCTGTGTTCTGTGGCATTTACTGCAAATGTTTATTCGAATTTGAAATTCATTTGTGGCTTACCTATGGTTATGCTGTTGTGCTGTTGGCTACAGTGAGCATCACATAGCCTGCAGCAACTAAAGAAGTTATAGGAAGCTTGAATGTGCTCTCCTGAGCACAATACATGCATGTTCAGAACCTTTCACCATACCAGAGCAGTGCCTTAGTTCTGTGATTTAAGGGCCCACAGTTAAATACCGTTGGACCTTGTAAAACTTTTCTCTCCCATCTCTCACTAGTTCATTGTAACTTATTCCCTTTCCTACCAACTTGCCTTGCACTGAGGTTGTGGTGGCTATACTGCTCTTGTAAATGTTGGAGAGGCAGGGTGGGTTGTTGCAGTAGCTTGTTGCTTTTTGTAATATTTTTATTTACATGTTTGTGTACTGACTTCATTACTTGATCAGTAATCTGTGTAGTTTGTGTGTGCTAAGGGGAACTATAAGTATGCAGTTGACCTGCATAACTAAGAAACAGATATATTTCACATTTTTGGCATATTTGAATGTGAAGCCAGCAAGTTTGTGTGGTGACATTCTAATTTTCTTTTGCTGGGAAAATTCTCTAGAGCTATCTTTTAGGGCTGGAGAAGTCAAAATCATGGCAAAGGAAAATTATGGGGTAGTTTCTGAAGTGGAATTAGTGTGCAGTCTTGATAGAAAAGTTGCTGCCACTCCTACTTCACCTTCCTGCTACCATGTGGGTTTTCATGCAGTGAACTAGACTGATGAACTGGCCCTGCTAGTCACTACACTGGGGCAGTTTCCTGATTTGGAGAGATTCACTGTGTATTTTTACAATGCAGAAGGCAGAAAAAAAGTAGCTAGGAATGAAACTTGGCAGATGAGACTGCTTAATCCAGAGGAGAAAATCACATGATGGTTGTATACAATCAGTGTATCCTCATGCCCCATGTGCCAGCCCAATTCTGACCCACGATGTTGCGGGGTGCAGGGGTGTGACTGACTGGCCTACAGTTACCCCGGTGTTCCCTACTGCTTCTCTAAAAACAGTGGTTATGCTTCCCCTTTGCCAGCCATTGACAACTTCACCAGACTGCCACGGCTTACTTCTCAAACATGACATTGTGGCTTAGCCACTTCCCCTGCCCATTCCCTCAGAACCCACAGCTCATCCAGACAAACCTCCTGGGTTTTTGCCTGACTTCCTCATTGTTGGGATGCTTGGAATATAGGTGGCCCGTGAATATTATATTATAGTCATGGGAATTCAAGTCTATAGACAAAATAAAAAAGTCTGGAATATTTCACTAGTCAGTCAATCAGATTGTTTTTAACATTATATTCACGGAATCCACTGGGGATTATGTGCAAAGTAATATCATCATGGCCTGTCATGATTCTGACTGAAAAACAGAATGGTCTTAGTGGGACTACACTGGATGTTCATTTTCTACAGTCCTTCCTACTAAATACGTTTAGTCTTTACTCATACCATTTAGTTTGGGTTATCCAGAACTACTGTTATGCATTAATACCATAGCAGATTTTGCTCATCTGATCAGGCTAAAATGTTTTCACAATTTTCTGGCAACACATGGAATATTTATGGTATACCTGTGCACAGTACTTCTCCTTAATCGTCTATTGTTTTTCTCCACATGTTCAATACACAAATAAAATTTACGTATCTCTTATTTCTACTTAAGAAATAAAAAAAATGTAGACTGCACTTGTATTAATACTGCTTACATTATTTCTTGTTCAACATCAAAGCATTTTAGAAAACTCTTATGAGAACTTTCAGGTTTCCATTCACACATTGGAGGGGAAAAAAGTTTATTACAGGTGGCAAGAAGAGTCACTTCTGCTCAGATCTAGTTTGTTAGCTCAGCTTTCACTAATTCCAAGGGTTAGCCTCCACTTTAAGTGCTTGAGTAAGCACAAAATATGTTCACGGGTAGACTGCTTCATGAAATATTCGGTGTAGAATTAAATGAGAATCTCCCTGGAACATCTGTACTTTAGATAATAACAGTGATTCATGATTATGAAGAGATTATGCTTACATGCTGTCCAGTCAAGTCATAAAGAAATATTTAACCATTAGGGAGTTAGTGGGTCTTGGCTTTTATTACTAGGCTCATAGAATGAAATCAGCAATGGTTTAAACAGAGGCTGGATATACATGTATTTCTAAAATGCCTTTTTCTCAGTACTCTCAAAACTGAAAGTAGTGACTGTGTTCTCTACTGCTGTAAATTATTTCAGCTCCACTGATTTCAAATTTACTTCACCCCTTTCACCACCAGAGAATTTCTTCACAGATTTTTCAATTGGAACAGGGCTGCTTTTGAAGAAGATACAACATCACTATCTATTGCCTGTTTATTATTATTACTGTAGTATATATAAAATGTGGGAAACAAGTCTCTGAAATGTAATTCTTATTTAAATAAACTGCATAAATGTAGAAAGCCAGCCTGGCATAAATACACACAGATCCTGGCAAAGTCTCCTTATAGTCAGCTGTGCTCAGATGGAAAGGCAGAGAGCTTATGAAACCATGCCTCCTGCATTCATCAGTCCTTGGTGGTAATCATGCTTGTCCTCCTGCCTGGAACTACCAGCTCTTATCACATATATCCTCTTTTATTTTTTTTTTCCTGACCAAAGCCTTCTGACAGCATTGACAAACAGATTAGTAAGCCAAGATAAAACATCACCAGATCATATGATTCGTCAACTAAGAGAATATTGATTTAAATGACTGAATCAAAATGACTATGTTTGATTTGTGGTGTTAAATGATTACTGATGTAATATGAATAGCCTGAACATAAATATTCTGAAGACTGTATGCAGGAGAGATAGCATATGAAAGGACTGGAAAACTATTATGTAAGAAATAAACAGGTTGACATTACTTCCAAAATAGATGGCATGGGGTGCTAAATGAACCTGGGTAAGAAATGTGAATTAATGTGGAGGTACTCAAGGTCTTGAAAGAAAAAAAGAGTTTAATCATGATGGGATTAGAGAAGAAGAACCAGGGTGGTGATTCAGTTGCATAAAGTTAGGACGATGAAGGAGGTGATTTCTTTGCTAGTGTTTTATGGAGATAGGATAGCTGGCAGTGATAGCTGGCAGATACCAGAGGGGCTGAAGAGCAGAAAGAGGTAGCAAAACAAGCAAGTGAGTGATTAGGCTTTGTCAGAAGCTGTCAGACTGTAAAAAGTGAGTTATTTAATAGATAAAGGAGGAATAAGTGGCTTGTTTTTGGAAGGGGTTCTGGCTATCCTATTACCAGTTTAACAAATTCTTACTAGTTTAAGATTGACTGAAGATTTACAGGCTTGGAGCAAATGAAGAAAAAGCCTTCTGTCCTGAAATTACAGTCAGGTGGGCTAATTGCTCCCCTCTCCACAGCAACATCAATCCCTGGCCTTCCTTTATAATGAGGTGAATGCTCAGCCTGCATGGAAGGGGGGGAGGGCAGAGTATCTAAAGGGAAGAAGGTGACATAGAGCCTGACTTGGCTGCAAAGGGAGGGTATATTTATCTGAACAAAGGTTGTTTGTTTTGTTTTTCAACAAGCAATAATCAGTTCATTTTCTCTGTGTAATTCTTCGTTGTGATTATAGCTTCCATTACAAAATAATAGGGTTAGAAGGAGAGGGGGCACAGAAAATGAGTACTGCTAAACAGGGAAGAGGGAAAGGCACTGCTTGAGCTTATCAAAACAAAATGGTTAAGTACAGCGCTGATGCAAACAAGAGTCTCTCTGTGCCTGATCAATCTAGCATCTGTGGGTGGCTTCTTCCACTTCCTGTTCTGAAGTAAGTGACCAGGGTTTAATCATTCCGCTTTAATTACAGGATGAAGGTGAAAATGCCCAATTCTTGGGTGTGTTGGGAGTGCCAAGGAGGCATTTTCTGTCCTCGTACCTTAGGAAAGAGATTGATGTGTTTGGCTAAATAAGCCCTAGAAGTCCTCTGGTTGATGTCTGGGAAGGATTTTCACAAGGAGCCAGCTGAGAGCAGAGACATTAAGGGATATAAGCTCATTAGATTTGCTGTGCTATTTTCTTAAACTATCCATCCTATCCATAGCTAGATGCTGTATTGTGAAGTTATGATAAAGTGAGGAAATAAAGTCCAAGAAGTAATGCAAACTTCCTCGACAGCATGAAGTGTACATGTATAGGAGAGTTTTCAGAGTGAACAGCTGCTTGTATTGAACTGAATATAAGGCTACACAAGGCTGCCCTGTATTTCTGTAAGGATGGATTCTTGCACCGAGGTCTTAAAATACTCTTCCTTGTTTCATTTTTAAGACTAGGATGGCAACAGTTAATGAAGAAGAATGCCTGTTGACTCAGAGCAATACTGAATGTTTACCAAGTTTGCAAGGCAAATATTTTCAAGCTTGCAGTACACAGAATGAGAGCCAGGCCACAATTAAGGGGTGGGAACTGGACTGTCAGTAGTAGTGACCAAAAAACCCACTGTGAAGACAGGGCAGGAAATTGATTTAATATGAGCTTCTAGTTACAACACTGTGGCTACAGGAGTGAGGTAACTGATGGATATATGGTTGAAGAGATGATAGATCTCTGCCTGAGGGAGGAGTGAAGATCGAGCTCCATTATGACAGGAAGGCTCAGTGATCCAACACCACCTTCTGTGCAGGAAAGCAAGATTTTTCCAAGCCCACATGTGTCACTAAAGAAAGGCAGACATAACAGGCCCTGGAAACTCAAAATGTAAAATCTGATTCTTATTCCTCACAGGGTTTCCTGCTGAGTCCAAATTTCATTGCAAGCTGGTCTGTCAGAGAAGCTGTGAGACACTAAGTGGATGGCTGGAACACCCTGCAGTGACAGAACCAGATTCCCAAGACAGCTAGACAGAACTGTCAGGTCAAAGCTGTGGCAACATGCTTATGTTAAAGCAAATAAACATCTCTGCCTCCCTGCAGAGTAGCAGTCATTTTACCTTTGTATTTGTCACTGGTGCAGGTGCTGCAATACTACTTCTTTTGGTTTAGCAATGCAGGAAAGTTACTAGAAAACTTGAAATCATCAGAATGGTTAGTAGGAGGAAGAAAGGGCTGGAAAATCAACAGTTTATAAAACTCAAGCTTGAAGATGCATGTAATGGGGGTCTTGATCACAATGTATTAATACCTACAGTGGACTAGAAATCTTGTAACAAAGGGATTTTCAATTTATCAGTCAATGATGTGAGAGGATTTGATGGGTAGGAAATTAATACCACAAGTAAGTCACATTTGAATAAGAAAGGTGACAATGGGAACAATTTACCTATTACTTCTGCACTGTGTATTTTTAATCAAAACTGAACAGTCTTCTGAAGATAGTGTTCTAGTTCTCTTACCCTAAATAGCTGATGGTGGTCTTAGTATATAAAACATTCATATCTGTACTTTTCTGTTAAGCAAGAATGCTAACCTGCTATTACTCAACTTGCTTTTACTACTAAATTAGAAAACAAATCCAACCCACAGTCTTTATGGATAAGGAATTACCTTTTTACTTTTTCTCCTTAAAACAAGGCTTACAAGCATAATTTATGCTCAGCGAACACGGGATTTTCCTTTTTTGTGAGCTGACAAAATGAACTAGCTTGGATTGTAAGATACTAGGTTAAACACCAGCCTTCTTGACATAAAGTCAAACTGAATTTATGTTAAATAATTTGATTGGAAATTAGATCCAATTATCTTAAATCGGTCATTCCAGACTAACAGAGCAATAAAGGGCACTGTGTTTGTTGATGTATTTGACCCTGATGTTACAATCATGTCAAAACATGTAAGCACTATAATTCTAGCTTAATTCATATTGCACAGTACCCTCCCAAATGCTGTGCTCAGAAGAGATGATAAAAGGGCTGTCAGCCTTTCAAACATGGGAAATCTTTCTGATCTAAAGCAGAAAATTACTTCTGAATTTTGAACTGACAGAATTTTAAAAATTGTTTTGATCGATAGAGTATGACTGTCACCAAAATCAGTATAGTCAAGTCTTTTTCATAAATGGTGGTGGTTTAACGTTCAAATATTGCCCAAAGAACAAAACGAAAAGGACTATTAAGAAAATAATGAAATTTTTCTGCAGTCCTAATCCTCATGTAAGCATAGAACAAAAAGAAATAAATGATGTGTAGCTCCTATTTCTTAAACTGTGCACAGTGCTTCAGATCAATAATGTAGTCATGGTAAAATTGATATGTAGCAAAATATGTTGCTGGAGATCAACTGGCCCTGTATAAAGCTGCTTAGGTGAGTCCTTCAGGAGTGGTGGCCCCCAGTACTTTAGCACTAATGATATTATCCATGAAACCAAAATAAAAGGTGAAAGTCCATATTTGATTCCTTGATTGCCTTCTCTATACAACTTCAAGACCTACGTAAGAATTTCAAAGGAGAAATAGAGATCTACACTCAATAGCGAGCCCGTCTTTCTTTAAAACCATGTTTTCTTATATATATTTATAATACTACCTTAAAATCATAGATTATGAATATGACATTTTCAAAGAGCAGTTTCCATTCCATTACATATTGGGGGATCACATTTGATTTTTTTTGTTTTGTTTTGTTATTTGTGTTGCAGGCCTTTCACTGGACTAATTATGCACTGGTATTTTTAAGAAAAAAATTATATTGGAATTTTTCATAATGGTTTCTAATGTAAAATCTACTTTTGAGAACCTAATCTGTAGGTTTGTTTGTCTGCTTGTGAAGAGAGAGGTAACATAGGTAAGTGAAAAGCAGAAAGGAAGAAAAACTGAACAAAACATAATAAACCAAATCTCTCAGCCTAGAACTATGTTACTGGGTCATAGCATAATCTGGAGTTGTAAATCATAAATTGTCATGAATAATCTTGTCTGTAACGAGGATGCAGTGAAGCAAATGAGAAAACTCACTAAGCCTGAGTACGGAAATTTCCTTAAGCACCTGGGGTGTGCAGAGCATAGTCATCACCTTTCAGTTCACCACTTTTTCAGACCTTTTGATTCCAAAGGGTAGTTCAAATCCTATTAGTTTTCATTTAGCAACAAGGGCAGGGTAGAAAGCAGCAGTGTTTGGTGTTTATCTGCATCACTGGATTTATTGAAATTGCCATTTTTCTAGATCACGTCATTACATATTTGTTTCCAGATCACATCACAAAGCAGCAAAAAACAAGTATCTTTCAGGATATCTTCAAAAATGGTGGAGTACATTGGAAAGCAGTATGATAAACACAGGGAAAATGACCACCCAACAAGTGGGTGCAATCATTCAAAGTAAGTGTGAGAGCAGGCAGAGGTGTTCTGTCTCCAGGAGAACAGTGTGAAGTGCTGCATGAGTGACAGTCCTCGCCACAACTTGGGCCCCATCCTCAAAGGTGCTCTCCTTGGCATGAGTTCCCTGGAAGCTGCTATTCACTAGCACTTCCTGGCACTATTGCTCTGCACCCCAGCCTAACTGACCTCCTGTCTGGGCAGTGCTACAGCTATGAAATGCCTAAGATACAATGCAGTGGAGGGGGAAACCCTGCAAGAACCACCAGTGCTGTGACTTCATGTCTGCGAGGCACCTGGTGTGCTGCCCTGCTCCCCTACATGGCACCACTGCTACTTCTGTGAACTTTCCTTTCTGCTTTAATGAAAACCAAACCAACTAAACAACACAACTAAAACGAGCAGGAAACCAGCGAAAGCCTTGAACACCTTTGCAAGCAAGGCAGTGCAGCACACAATGCGCAGGGCAGTCCTTGGTCAGATGCAGGGTCAGGTGGACGCTCATCCTGGAGCTGTGGCTGTACAGAGGGCTCAACGCTTCACTGCTGCCAGGCCACCACTCTCCATAGGCAGCCACTGCTGAGGGCTTCCCTGCCTCGGTGTGTAGCCAGCCACAGGCCCAAGCTGCACTGGCTGTGCCCAGTTACAGGCTCCTGAGGACAAGAGAGACATGGAGCTCCTGGAGCAGGCCCAGTGGAGAGCAACAAAGATAAGTAAAGAATGGGAGCATCTCTTTTACGAGGAAAGGCTGAGAGAGCTGGGCTTGTTCAGCCTCAAGAACGTATGACTGCAAGGAGACCTCATCAGGGTCTGTAAGTGTCTGAAGGGAAGGTGTCAGAGGACGGACCAGGTGGTGCTGAGCAACAGGACAAGAGGCAACGGGCAGAAAATGATGCACAAGAACTTCCATCTGAACATGAGGAAGAACCTTACTGTATGGGTGACCATGCACTGAAACAGAGAGGCTGTGGAATCTCCCTCACTGGGGATATTCAAGAACAGTAAGGAGAAATCCCACGCCATGTGCTCTGGGATAACCCTGCTTGAGCAGGGAGGCTGGACTAGAACACCCACAGTCTTCCAATCCAACCCGACCCACTCTGCGCCGACGGGAGGCGGTGGCGTAGGCAGTACCCGGCAGGGCCCTTCGCCGGCACACGTGAGCTCCGGGGCCGCCCGGCGCGCCGGGCGGGGCCGGGCCACGCTCTGACCCTGGCCCGGGCCGTACGGCGGCTGCGCGGCGGGCG
>VZRR01007148.1:399012-470858 GCA_013398015.1 Oreocharis arfaki
CCCCCATAGTTTAGTTCTCGTAGTCTCGTATAGTGCTCAGTGTCTCGGAAGGCTTCCTTGCAAATTTTTAGTTGTGTCACCGAAACATGGGGAAGACTAGAACTATCACTGTAATTTCAGTTTTAGAGTGTTAACGTCAGGTGTATGTCTTGGTAAAAGTGTGCTTAATCAGAAATTCAGGAAAGGGCATGTATGCAGGTACAGAACCTCGCTAAAGATAAAATCTTTAGTTTCTCTATTCACTCTTTTGTTTATTTTTGGATTGATATGTTCAGATCACAAAACCAGTACATTGGCTTAATATCATGGTAGTTAAGATAAGGAATCCTGAGTAAAGATCAGGCCTATATGCCCATTACAAGTTGCTGTCTAACTGGCTTTAGTCTCTTCTGCTCACCTTGAGTTTTGAAGTAGAACCATGTACAAAAATGTTACAGTTGTAGATAAGTTACATACGAAATGTTGAATGTATTGATGCTGAAGTTTTAATTTATGTCTTACAGGGGATATCTTGACAACATTACAGCCATTGGGCCCAGAACAGTTGGAAGTCCAGAAAATGAAGTTCTTACAGTTAACTACCTCTTAGAACAAATTAGGGGAATAGAAAGAGAAAGCACGGATGCTCACAAGATATCTGTAGACATACAGAGGCCCACAGGGTCCTTTAGCATTGACTTTTTAGGAGGCTTTACTAGTTACTATGCAAACATAACCAATGTAGTAGTGAAGCTGGAACCTCGCAGTGGAGCCAAGCACGCAGTGTTATCCAATTGTCACTTTGATTCCGTACCAAATACCCCGGGTAGGTCCGTGTGCTTGTTCCGTGTTTCTGTGTGTTACGTGAGCCACAGAGCTTGGCTCGTGGATTTGTCATACCAAGTAGCCACATTAGAATACTGCCTGTGTCAGCTAGTCTGTTTGGTCTCAGTGAAATTCATTGCTTGGAGTGACAGGTTGATCCAGTTAAACTCAGAATTTCACTCTCACTTTCTTTAGGCAGCAATTTACAGATGTGTATTTAGATGTCTGGAAGGTTTGGTTATATCTGGCTTTCTTATAATTCACTGCTTATGCATATAGTTCATGTGCTGCTTCCACCCATCGTCCAGGTCTTTTCATACTTCTGTACTGATTTAATCCTGGCTTTCCTTTAATAGGATGCTTTGTGCCAGAGACTCTGTCCATCCCCACTAACTAGTCTGTTTTCTTCTCCTTTTGCTGTTATCTCAGATTTTCAGTCTGATACTCTTAAGATATGCCGGGTTTTTTTCTTTTCTTTCTACATTCAAAGCTCCTGTCTCCAAAGAGTGTAGTGATCAAAGGCTGGGGTACTGTTGCCTTGGTAGTGTGTGTATCTTTTACTGCTGGTTTGACTGTCGCTTTCGTGTTCTCTCTTAGTCTTGTTCCTCTACATTTTAAAAATCTAATCCTGTTAAATAATCATTGCAGCAAGGGTGTAAACTGCTTTGTAAATTTGTGGGTTTAACAGAGCTAGTAAGGTATGGATCTAAAACACAAAATTTGTTGTAACACTCAGCCACAGGGGTGTTCAACTGTTGTTACAGTTGAAAACCACCCACAGATGGCACTCACCAACAGTACAGCTTTTACTGGAGTTTCTTCATTTACATCCCATGCAATTTTTTTTTTTCCGGGTGAACCTTCTGTTCTTTAGCACATGCGACTAGTCTTCATTATTAAAGAGACAGTTGAGTATTGGCTAGAGAAACAGCTTTTGCCGCACTCTTTCCTGCTTTTTTCTGTCAACAAATAGTATACAGAACTTCTCTTTCTCCTCAATCATATTTGGGCAACATGAGTTTCCGAATTAAGCTTAATAAATGCCTGGTTATTATACATGCTCAGTGATTGAGGATCTGCAGAGATGCTAATTACTGTATGTATAGTCTATGTATGTCTACCTAGACTTAGTATATTTCACAAGCATGGTCCTATGAGTACTTAAAATTGTTTTCAAATTGATGCCCTCTGTAAATTGTGTGTCAGTTTCTGTGGATTACCAAACAGGATTATGTTTACATCAATCATTTTCTTTACAGTTACTCAGACACTAAAATACTTCACCAACCTTGCACAGAAGTGCCAAAAAAATAAGAGTGGTTTGTGTAGGATTTAGAGAAATCTGCAGAGGAGCTGGAAATCAGCCTGTGTGCTTGCTCTTAATCACAAAGCAGCCTTTAACAGCAGCAAGGAGCTGCTCTGCCTTTTGACTCTGTAGTATGCCACTTGCGCATTACCTAAGCAAGAACCATTTGTTTTCTCTTCTCCTGTATTTCTCTTAGCTATTTGCTTACAGCCCTTTTTTTCATTACCAAAAGGGTGGGCTTTTAACCAGACTTAGCATGTCTCAAAGATCAGTGAACAATGTATTTGAAAATCAGGTAATAAAATCTGCTTGTGGTGCTTATATATACAAAATGCGTGAAGCAAAACTCAGTAAATCATTAGTTTTAGAAAGCTTGTGTTCCTTGTGAAGGAAAAACAAAAACAGTAAAGTCCTAAAATGTGTCTCTTGTTCTGATTCTACTGCTCTTCAGTTTGTATGGCTTATTTGAGTCTTTTCTGATAAACTAGATGGCAAAAGCATCCCTGAAATTATTATCGCAGACATAACGTGGTTCTCTTAGGTTACCAATATCTGCCGTAAAATCTGTTACGACCTCCTGTCAGTTTTGTTGTGTGTGAAGTACTGGGGGATATTTTCTCTGCCAGTCTGTGTAATATTCTATGGCTACATGGCTGCTTTTGTCAGATGTAAATCTGTATGTCTCTTGAAGCCAATACCTTTTGTTTTTCTTAGCCTCACGGCAAGGCAGGTAAATGACTAACCTCACTGCAAGCTATACTCTTCTTCTGAGTTTTCAATACAGCATTTTAAATACAAGAACTCGGTGTGGCTGAGAGCAGACTACTGTTAAACTTGGGTAGCAATTAAGATCTCTTCCAACTCAGAATATTCTGTGAAATCAATGAAAGTCTGTGATGATCAGGGCTTTAAATCAGGTATTTGGGTAGTGATCTGTGGAAAGCTTTTGTCAGAACAAGGCAATAATTTCTGAGAAATAGAGCAGAGAATGTATTCTCTACAATGGTGTATTGGAAAGATCTCAAATTTATTTATTCCATGCTATAAACTAAAGCTAAAATCTAGACTAAGATTTATGTTTCTATCAGTAATATGTCGTTTTCATAGCAGATATGTCTTAAGTTTTGCCTGGTGACAAGCTTTGGAAAAGCTGCTTTTTTTTTTCATTTATGTGTAAAATGAACGTTTTGAGCAGCTAACTGTACCTAAATAGGATGCTGCGTGCTGACCACACCATTGTCAGCATCTCAGTGCATGTCAGCATCATGTGTGTAACGCAGGCCCAAAGGAATGAGGTTTGATTTCTGTTTTCTCCCGAATTTTACTTATTAAAGCAGGATAGGGACGTGCTACAGTTTGCACCAAAGTGAGGGAAATGGGAAAATGAAAGACCTTGACTAAAAGATGGATGGTTAATCAAGTTAAAAAAACAGTGGGGCGTGGGAGAAGGTGCGAGATTGTAGTGTTGGATGAGCTCAAAGAGGACAGAATAGTGGAGCTTGTAGTGAAAGGGGTTTCTGCAAAGAAGGAAGGGTGGTGGAAAGCATCTGATCATGAAAATCTTTTATTACAGCATACACCTTACAGAGGCTTTTATTCTGGTAAAAGCCAGAATTCTGGTGTTCTGGTGAATTCTATTATTTCCTTTGCTTTATTTTGCAGTCTTAGCTTTATATTACTTTGAGGTTTTGTCCCCTTAATTGAATGCATTGTAACAGTGTAAAATGCTTCAGGGTGACTTGTGTGGGAATGTTACTTTATAAAATTTGAGTGTGCTCTCAATGAAAATTACATCCTTCTTTATTCATGTTGTATTTAAGAAAGTAGATAATGATCACATTGCTTGCCTAGTAACCTGGTTAGTCTGCTTTTCTTGAACAGTAGTATTGGATCTGATATCTTGTAATTCACTTGCTCAACTTCTGAACATAATTGTTCTTTCAGCTGTTGCTTTCAACTAGTATAGACAGAGGGTACAAGCAGTACTGGAAAAGATACTGAAGTTTGACACAGTTGTACTGCAGTTAGATTAAGTGACTGAAATAGCATAAACCATTTTTCTTCTCGTCCTTGTTGCAAGTCTGTGTGTCTGTTGTAAGCCTTACTGTTTTGCTGATTACTTCAAGGTGCCAGTGATGATGCTGTTAGCTGTGCAGTGATGCTTGAAATACTTAACACACTTTCCAAATCATCAGAGTCCCTGCAGCATGCTGTCATATTCTTATTTAATGGTGCAGAAGAAAATATTTTGCAGGTGAGAATATGCCAGAATTATAAATTATACATCAAAGCAGTATACTAAAACTCTTCATGAAGGAAAGATATGGCTTGTGTTTATCTCTTGGAATATTCACTAATTACCTGCCTTTTCTGAGGAAAAGTGTATGATTTCAAAGGGGAAAATGCACTTGGATTAAGAATATTGTCTGTATTAGTTTAAGTAGAAGACTTGCATTTTCTCCATCTGTGTTACCTGCTTTGTGCAGTCTTGAGTTATATGCAAACGTGAATGATGGAAAATAACATTTAGGCTTGTCTGGTAGATATTTGACCTATTTTTTTTTGTTTTCCCATCAAGGCTAGTCATGGCTTCATTACGCAACATGAGTGGGCCAAGTCAATCAGAGCTTTTATTAACCTGGAGGCAGCAGGTGTAGGAGGAAAAGAACTTGTTTTTCAAACAGGTATGAGCTTGCATTGTGTCCAATTTCTACACAAGGTTAATTTGATAATAAATAATGCAGACTTGAAGGAGTATTGAAAGTGACTCATAAGCAAAAGGCAGGAAAACTTCTGTGTCTTTTTCCCAGGCCTTTGCAGCAATTAAGTTGTTCTCAGTTTTTAGATACTTCCAGGCTAAAGCACTGCCACAGAAGTTGCCTCATTGGTAGGAAGCCTGTGTAAAGCCGAATAATAGAAGTTGTGTTTCCCTTTTATATCCAGGTGAAAAGGAGAAAAACATTGGGATAGCACATATATCTTAATACCCATGTTTTCATGTGTTCTATTTATTTTTCACAACAGTTCTTTGAAAATCTTTGCAGGGAGATGTTGGCATTAAAGCTCCATCTCATGCTCAGGAAGCTGCAAAAGTTCTGTGTTTTGTAGGCTACATTTAGACATGTGCTCCGTCCTAGCTGGACTGCAGACTTTCTTGTTCTGCTGAAGCTGCTTAGCTGTTTATGTGCACTGAATGCTTTAGGGGAGAGACTTTTTTCTGAACAGCAGTATTGATGTGTGATACATACACGATGGATTGGAAGCTCAGCTAAAGGTTACGACTTCTTCATTCATGCTGGGTCTTTTTGGGACATGGCTTCTTTGCTCTGCCAGTCAACGCAGGCGGCAGCAGTGGCTTGGTTTTTTTCCCCACGAGTGTAGCTAATTCTTTTGCTGAAGTGGGAATCATTCAGCCAACCCAACTGTACTTTTTATATACTCTGTGGGGTAACAGTGTGAGTTACTTTGCATTATTTGTTACCATGAGTATGCAAATCCTAACTGAAGTTCAAAAAATATTTGCCGTGAACTTTCTGCTCATCTTTTCTTAGGACCTGAGAACCCTTGGTTGGTACAAGCATATGTAGTTGCAGCCAAACATCCCTTTGCCTCTGTGGTGGCACAGGAAATATTTCAGAGTGGCATTATCCCAGCAGATACAGACTTCCGTATCTACAGAGATTTTGGCAATGTTCCAGGTATGTTATCAAAAGATATGTCAATACACATTACCTTTATTACAAGGACACTGTTCTGTTGTTGACTATGTGAAAGTCCTCAAATTTGGTTTGTCTCTCACACTGGGAGGGAATTTTCCTGCTCCTTTCCTAAGGAGAAAGTTTTTAGATTGAGTTTGTCACATAGTTCGCTAGGGATGTTTTTAGATGACTGATGTTTTCCACAAAGAAACTGCATGGTAGAAACGTTTCCTGAAAATCAGGAAAATAGTCCAGGAGTTAACAGCACTCTGTTAAGTGTTTTGTTTTGAAACGTTTTGGTACATGATGCTAATAACCTGCTTGCAGGAATGAGATGTCTGTATTTAATGCATAAACCAAAATAATCTTTTTTAGAGATAGTGACATGGTCATTAATGTATTTTCATTACCCTTGGGTTTTATTTGATTGGGGGTTTTTGTTGTTGTTGTTTTTGTTGTTTCTGTTTGATTGTTGTGGTTTGGGGTTTTTTTCTTACTGGTGGTGTTGTATTGCTTGGGGGATTTGGTTGGTTTGTTTTGGGGGGATTTTGGTGTGTTTTGTTTTTTTTCCATAATCAAGCACAGGACAGAAACTTTTTAGTTTTGCTGATCTGTTTACAGTTTGCTGTTCTTTCTGTTGAGAATGAGCAGTGAGAAAGAAATGTGAAATATTCACTCAGTGTGAGCACAGTTCAAAAGACTGTAAACTTCTGTGAAGTCTTTGTTGCCCAGGACAGGTTGTCATTGGAGTTCGCTTTCATGAAAAGTGATATTTCTGAATTGGTTGTTAGTACAAAACAGTTGTTCTGGCATATTCTGTACTGTTCTGAAGTACACTTCTAGCCTGAAACTAAAGTAGCTGATTTTGTACAATGTGTTCTTTGTTCAGAATCATACCTGGATGGTAAATGATTTCTCACTGACCTCTGGGGGTTTTTTTTAATAAACAGTTTTTTTTTTTAAAATGAGTCAAAAAACTGGTTTGTTCCTCAGAATTGAGACCTCTTTTGCCAAAAAAATTGTGAGAATTCAGATTGTAGATAGCAGCTTTTTGCATATGCAGCTGAACAGGTGAATGGGATACACTGAGTGTGTAACTAATGAAGCAGAATAACCTTTGGGTTTAGGGAAATGCTTTTGTTTGTTTGAACAAATTATTTGGACTTTGAAATGAAGGGTTTTCAAACCGGCTCTCTGAAAAGCTGTTTACACGTTAGGAGTTCAAAGAGCACACTTGGTATTTTGAGAAGGTGCTCTGTAGTTTCACAGTGCTGCTTTTTACTGCTTTTCAGCATGAACATTTATTGAAGTTTTGCAAGTAAACATTTCGCAAGCACCTTGTACCTCTTTTCTGAAGCTGAGATGATCTGGTGTTCTCATGTGTTTCTGCTGTTGCAAGAGATGTCATGGGAATCAGTACATATGAAAGGACAGATACTTCAAAATGTTTTAAAGATGCTGGAAGTCCAGTTAGTTTTCCCTCTACAGAGAAGACTATTTTGTTCATCTGTAAGGATAGTGACTGGGTTACAAAGTAGAGCAGCACTTTCTGTGAAGTATATGGGAGGCTTTCACGTTTTTGTTTTGGGGTTATAGGACTGCATAGATTTTAAAAATGCTCCTTCTCTTTCTGTAGGAATAGATTTGGCTTTTATTGAAAATGGCTACATTTATCATACAGAATATGACACGTCAGACAGAATTTTGACAGATTCCATTCAGAGAGCAGGTTTGTATTTTAAGAATTCAGTAATTTACCGAAGAGTAGTAGTGTAGCTTTTTAATTTTGCTGTAGGACTGCTATAGTGATAAATTAATAATTTTAATTATCCATTTAGTACGTTGGTTGTTTTCTCGAGAACAAAGAATTAGCTGATTACGTATCTTTTAAATACAAAGGAAATATATTTGGTCAGCTTGGGAAGATAAACTTTATCAGCATCCAGTGATGTCAATTAGATTCCACAGTTGCATTCAAATCAAAGTTATTCTCTACCCATTGATACCTGATTGTTCAGCATTGTCACTTTTATCTCACTAAGTGCTCATGTTATTGGTTAATGTTTCTCACCAGAAGCTCTTGAGTAAGTTGGTGGCATAGAGACTGATCTGCCAACAGAGGTTTTTTATGTTAGAATGGATCTCAGTCAGACTTATGTGGTAGCACACGGACTGGGTAAACAGGATTTATTTTCTACGACAGGTTGTGCTCATTAGACAGACTACAGTAAAGAAAACTACAAAGACCTTTAATTTCCCAGGAAAAGCTAACGTAATCCTAAATGCCTCCAAGATTTTAACTATTCATTCTTTAAGCTTATGTACAAGCCAGCTTAGATGACCAGCATGATTAAGGGTTTTAAACACTTCCTTGCATCATTTTAGCTGCAGGACAGAAAATAACACTTTCAAATTCCTATTGGAAAGATGACTGAAGATGATCGTAGTAGTCATGATGGTTTTATGTAGAACTTGTCCTGCTAAACATACCACAGATTTAAAAAAAAAAAAAAAAAGACACTTTACAGCCAGTAGGAACTTCTAATGATCTAGTAGAAGCTAAATAAAAGTTGGGAATGATTGTTCTCATTTGGTTACCTTGTTTTGGCTGCACTGTGGGAAAGGAAAAGGTGATTGGTGCCTGTAGGTTACAAAGGAAAATAGTGGCGTTGTCTTTACAGTCATATAGGGAAAGAAAGGCAGGTAATTCATAAACACTGAAACCTGGAGGGGTCACTTAGTGCTGAGGAGAAGAGGAAGAAGATTGGGAAATTATAAACTCTTCTGTGGGTTAGCCTTCAAGTCCAGTGCTAAATATCAGAAGTGAAGAAGAGGTTATGGGCTGAAAGCCTGACTGTTCCCTGGATTGCAATGGTGTCTTAAGTGCATGAGAATTCCCAAGTATACTTATTTTGACAGCTGGATAGATTAACTCATGAAAACACTGTTCTGTGTGTACTGCCAAGTACCAGTTTGAGAATAATCATTTGTATATTCATGTCTTTGTTGAGGATATTTTTATACAATTTTTCAGAATGGTTATAGTAAAAAATAAATATTGTGTGGTAATTTATCAACCTTGATATAATTATATTGTATATCTGCTGTTTTAATAGGTGACAATATTCTAGCTGTCCTAAAATACCTAGCAACATCAGAAAAGTTGGCTAAATCTTTTGAGTATCGACATGGAAATGTTGTGTTCTTTGATATACTTGGTTTATTTGTCCTGGCTTATCCTGCTCGTGTTGGCACCATTATGAACTATATTACAGCAGCAATTGCTTTTTTTTATTTAAGCAGAAAAGTATTACAGCCAAAACCCAGAGGTAAGTCTAGGTTGTTTTTGTTTTAATTACCTTACTCTTTAGCAAATAGCAGTTACTAGGTGAAAAAGTGTTCAGGCCATTACGGCATCTCTTCAGTTGAACTTCAGAAATACATTTTATGTGTGGAGCATGCTGCAAGAGTTGCTTTGTGTTTAAATCTCTCATATGAATATTTATGATGGTAAAAGAATATGATAGGCCTAGATGTGCAGCATTTATGAATCATGATTTTGTCTCTTACAATTTCATGAAGATTAAATCTTTTAAAGATCTGGGTGTTGGAAAAAAACCTGCATAGTATCCATATAATTTTTTTATTTTGTTAGTTCAGATAAGGTGTCAGAATCATGTGTAACACCTCTCTATAGACAGGACCAAGTAAGAAAACAAAAAATGGGGGAAATGACAGCAAAGCTTAACAGGGAGTGTAAACCAACGTAAATCTTCTAGTTAGACCTTTTTAGTATGTGTAGGAACATGCTTGTTAAAAAGCCTTAAGAAAACACACTGATATCCTCCTGAAAATCTGGAAAACATTTTTGGAGTAAGAAAATGTTACAAGAAAAACAACTCAAATTTTTTGTTGTTGGGTTTTTTGGGGAACGGGGCTTTGGGGTGGGTTTTTTTGGTGGTTTGTTTGGTTTGGTAGGGGTTTTTTTTGTGGAGGGCATTGTTTTTTATTTGGTTTGGAGTTTTTGTTGATGTTTTTGTTGTGTTTTTTGTTGGGTTTTTTTGTATACCTAAAAATGGAACTGTGGCTCCACTGATTCCCTAGTAAAGTTTTTGCTATCATGAAAGCTGTAATCTGCAAAATACACCAGTATTTTGGGAATAAACCTTGCAGTGGGGATGTGTGCAAATGGACATGCAAAGAAATAGGCTGAATGATCTAAACCATGCTGTTAAGATGTCTTCACAGGGGACCCCTTTATTTTGGTCATTAAAGTAGTTATACTGTGGGGTGATTAAAGTTTTGGTGGTAGTCTGCAGTAGAATACACAAGTGTTGAATGAAACTTCTTTTTTCTTCTACATAGCTGTTCATAACCTGAAGAAGTTATTTACTGCGTTCAGCTTAACTCTGACGAGCTGGGTATGCACACTGGTGGCAGTCCTTATGGTGGCAGTGTTTGTCTCCATCATTGGACGGGCTCTTTCTTGGTACACCCATTTCTATGTTTCTGTGTCTCTCTACGGCACTGCAGCTGCAGCTAAGCTCATTCTTGTGCACATGCTAGCCAAGAAGTTTTTCTACAAGGTAGGCAACACTTTGTTGTTGTTGTTGAAGGGCAATGAGGTGTTTAATATGTGGAAGACCTATCTTTTGAGCTGATTAAGAAAAATGCAAAACATTTTTAGTATTTAAAATGTTGCTGTAAAAAATTGCTTCATCTAAACGTAATGGATTGTCCTGCTAAATCAGAGAGGTAAGAGCTGTGTTATTCAAGGCAGCCTTGATCTTTAGGAGCTGCTTCAGAAACAAGGCAGGAGCTTTTGTGATTTAGGTCACAACAGCCCCAGGCAGTGCCACAGGCTGGGGCAGAGTGGCTGCAAAGCTGCCCACAGGAGAAGGGCCTGGGGGTGCTGGTGACAGCAGCTGAACATGAGCCAGGGTGTGCCCAGGTGGCCAAGAAGGCCAATGGCATCCTGGCCTGTACCAGCAACAGTGTGGCCAGCAGGACCAGGGCAGGGATTGTCCCCCTGTACTCAGCCAGTTCTGGGCCCCTCTCTGCAAGAAGGACATGGAGGTGCTGGCGCATGTCCAGAGAAGGGCAATGGAGCTGGCGAAGGGTCTGGAGCACAAGTCCTGTGAGGAGCAGCTGAGGGAGCTGGGGTTGTTCAGCCTGGAGAAAAGGAGGTTCAGGAGTCCCCTTATCACTCCCTACAACTGCCTAAAAGGAGGATGTAGCCAAGTGGGGTTTGGTCTCTTTTCCCAGGCACCCAGAGATAGGACAAGAGGAAATGGCCTCAAGTTATGACGTGGAAGGTTCAGGTTAGATATTAAGAGAGATTCCTTAGTGGAAAGGATTATCAAGCTCCTAAACAGACTGCCCAGGGAAGAGGTTGGGTCACCATCCCTGAAGGTGTTTAAAAGATGTCTAGATGTGGCACTTAGGGACATGGTTTACCAGTGGCCTTGGCAGTGCAAGGCCTAGGTGGGACTCAGATGATCTCAAAGGTTTTTTCCGACCTAAACAGTTCTGTGATTATTCTGATTTATAGTTGTTCTGACCACAGCTGGAGATGGAACAGAGCTCTTGGTTGTGTCTGTTCTTCTCTGCAATGAGTCATTTAGGCCTCTGCAAGGCTCAGTGAGGATTTGGTGTGTGTTACTTTTCCATTGCTGTTGCCATTATTACTGTCTGTCTACCTGTTTTGCTTGAGATTCTTTTTCATGGACTAACTTGTCCATGACAAGTGTGTAATGTGACAATGTCATTTAGCTTGTGTAATAATTTCATAATTATAAATGATAACAATCCCGTATGGTTTTGTGTTAAATACAAATGGTCTTGAGGTATTTGATAGATGACATTCGTCCAGGACAGAAGTTGACTACTCAGGCCTGCTAGGCAGAGGTTTTAGGTGCAGTAATATTTAGTCATTCAGCTTGCTGTTACTTATCTTCTCGGCCATTTGTGTGGGCTTTGGACAAGGGAATTTAGGAAGCCTTTGCTGACAGCCAAATACAAATGTTTGAAAAAGTTTTAAGAACTTTGTGACATTTGATTGTATGAAGAGTTCTGAGAGGATCCATCATGTCTTTCTATGGAAGTGGGTTTTAAAAATATTTTTGGGGGAAGGGGAATGTTAACTGGTACATGTATGTTACCAGATGCATGTGTTTGATGTTATCCCTTTGTGGAAAAGATGTGCCATTTATAAAATAGATGCAGTGTTACTGTTTTCCAGTCTTCTGGATAAGCTGGTTGATACTTTAATTAGCTGTTAAGACATTTCAGGCTCTGGATCTACTTCATGCCTACTGATTGCCTAATCATCAGATCAGCCATCCCAAAATCAGAAGTGTAGCATGCTGTAGCTTGCACCACAGTGTACAGTTAATGTTGTTTCTGTAACTTGCATTTTACTTAAAAGTTGCATAAAAATTTTGGAAGCCTTGGCTATCAGAGGCAGTGCCTACTCATGGCTCAACAACTTGAGAGTTGATAAGCTTTATGTTTTGAAATAGGCTTGGCAACTTGTATGTTTCTTCACTCTCCTCCTTTTTTTTCCTGCTCACCCCAAAACTGAAGTAGGTGCTTTCTGATAACTGTTGTTCATACAAGCAGCTCTTGCTACCAGCAGGATTTGCAGTTAGAAATCTTGCACTACAAACACTGCAGTATTGCTCATGTAACTTAAAGAAATCCCACAAAACCAAAGCAAATCACATTTTTGATGGTTAAATTTCTTTTTTTTTTTCTGAAACATGTCTGGTGTTATCTCACCTGTGATGTCTTTTATTCAACACAAATAACATGTTTTAATAAGCAGACTTCTGAAATGACAGCTTGTGGCATGACCTATAAGGACACCAGTATAATACTTGTGCACTAATAACAGTGCTTGTGTAAGAAGTCTGTTAGCAGCTGCTGTTCAAAAACAAGTTTACATTCTCAGGAGGTACAGATAACTTTTTCACACATAAGTACTATGTAATCTAGGCTGTGTTACAGTTTTTTTTGAAAAGGCCCTCTTTGCATGAAACACTAGCCTTGTGTATTCTTTTGAATTGTCATTTGTACATTCCCTTCCTCCTTCTGCCCCAGCCTGTGTAATCTCTTTTTCAAGTTATGTCAGCAGATTTAGAAAACTAATAAAAGTATATACTGTCATGGATAATTCTATATGGTAAGAAAATGGTGAGATGATGCCTGTCAAATTTGCTTTGCCCAAGGAAAACAGTCATATATGAGGAGTATGGATTTTTCTATGTGTTCTCGTGAGATGGGATCTATGGAATGTGCACAATAATTAAATGTATTTACTTCTTTTCGTTACAGAATGTGAATGAGCAGTACCTGGGGGATGTTTTTTTTGATGCCTCATTGACAATTTGGTCAATAGCATTGGCTGTGCTGACTCAGATGGGCCTTTGTTCAGCGTTCATTTGTACTTTGTGGGTCGCATTTCCTTTACTCACTAAGCTGATGATCCACAAGGAATTCAGCCAAAAAGGTAGGGGTTTTGAGGGGTGGAAATGGTATTTCAAAACTTCTACTCATACTCTTATTTAAGCAAAAGAAATTGCGAACGTTGAGTAGTCAAATTAACTGAGTCACGTTTTTGTAATGAAAAAAAGTGTTCTTGAACTAAAGGCAGTTTGAAAGTGTCAGAAGCTTTAAAAAAATACACTGAAAAGTATCCAATGTCTCAGGCTATAAGAACAGTATGTGGTATATGGATAAGTGATCAGAATTTTGATGAACAGTAAAGGTTCATAAAAAATACTGTAATATTTAAAGAATGCTTGGGACAGAAAACCTGTTTAAATTTTTTTTGTAATACAAGATTGATTTTGTGATGATTTTGAAAGTTATACTAGTGTTGGCTATGCAAAATGAGATCTCCTTTCCATATCCACATCAGGGCTGAGGACCTGTATTGTGTGTTGGGTCTTACAGCAGTATTGTGGATATATCAGTAAAGCTGCGTGTTTTTGTCCTTTTAAGCTTTTACTTCTTTTGTCTTTTGTTTTTTACTGTTTCCTGTAGGTGCCACAATGAAGTTTATTGTGATGTACATGCTGGGGATGTTTGTTCCCTATCTGTATATGCTGTATCTTAGTTGGACTGTGTTTGAAATGTTTACACCTGTCATGGGACGAAGTGGTTCAGAAATTCCACCAGATATGGTGTTGGCAGGATTTATTGTGATCTTCACTATGATCCTGTCTTCCTATTTCGTAAGTAGAATTTGTAAATGTTGTTTAAAACCCTTAATCTAGAGTTTAGAATAAGAAGGTTTTTTAAATTAATACTAGAAGTTAGTGATAATTTGACAATGTCTTAAATGTTACAGAAAAGTTCTAGGAAATATGTCAAAAGATTCCATGTTTTGTGGTAGTCAAAGAAAGGTCATTGAAGCAGGGCTCGTATTGCTCTATGATGATGTAGTAAAGACTGATGTAAAATACAAAATGTAGTGCTGAATTTTGAGCAGTGATTCATTTTAGTGTAATATATGACTGAACAATACATGTACAAACTTCAGAAACAATACTCAGGTTTGTGATTTTTTTCTGCTGCCATAGAACCTGGAAAGATTCTGGGGTTTTTTTTGTTGGCAGATGTTTTAAAAACAGGAAAGTTTTGAAAGCTCCAGAAAGTACTCACTTTTTTCCTTTTCTTATAAAATAAATCAGCTTTAAAAATCTCAGTTTTAAATACTGAGATTAAAAAGAATTGTCTTGTATGAGGTGGTACTTGCAATTATGTCTTTTTAATGTGCCTTCAGTTCCATAACTGAATTTTAGAGTTATACAAGTAGTGTCTTATATCTTAAGTGTTGCAGTTTTATAACTGGACTGTTTTTTTATTCTCTAGATTAACTTCATTTACCTTGTCAAAAGTACAAAAACGACGCTAGTAACTTTAACTACTGTGTTTGTAGTCACTCTGATTCTCGTTTGTAGTGGAATCTTCTTTCCTTACAGTTCTGATGCAGCTAATCCAAAGCCCAAGCGAGTCTTTCTCCAGGTAGGAAAAGCTTTGAATGTTATATTTCCTCTTTTGGTTGCAAGAGTGTTTGGTTTTTTCCAAGGTTTAATTTCCCCACCTCCTCCAACCTAGAAAGAGTAATATTCCCTTTCTTTCTTGATTTGAAAGCTCTAATGATTATTCTTGGATTTGAAATGTTTGCTAATGTTTCCCTTGTTCAATCTCAATGTTCAGCTCATCTGTGTCAGAAGAGCAGGGTGTTTTAGGGGGTTTTAAGTGGAAGAATTGTGTAAGTGATGGTAATTTGAAAAGTGGATGTGGTTTTAGATGGGCTAAAATAGTCAGTCATTTTCTGATTGTGTTTTTATGGTATATATCTTATCTGAGTAATTCTTGCATTTGTTATTTATAAATACTCATATGTGTTGAGTGCATATGTACTGTACTGAAAATACAGTAGACCTTAAGGATTCACACAGAGGGTGTTTCAGAATCACCTCTAACTCTTGCAGACTCCAGGGGCTCCGTCATCTTTCTGTGTTTGTTTTTATTTTTCTTCTAGCACACAAGCAGAAGATTTCATGATATAGATGGAAATGTGGTTAAAAGTGACTCCGGTATATGGATTAATGGGTTTGATTATAATGGAATATCTCACATAACTCCTCATGTACCTGAAATCAATGACACCATTAGAACTCCTTGTGAGGAACAGGCTCCCTTCTGTGGCCTTCCTTGGATTCTGCCAGTGCATTTCATGTTCCGGTTGGTGTGAACTCTCCTTGACTTGTGCACTTTACTGCAAAGTATAGTGGTCGTTTATGCAATTTCATTTATGTAAGGGATGCAAAACTAAGGATAATCTTGGTCTAAAAGTAAATAAGCCTTCCTGTTCAGAAGGCAAACTTTGGCCTAGGTGCTGTGTCTTCTGCCAGAGTCTCTGCAAGAGATTTATGAGTCTGCTCCAGGAGCTGTAGAAGTTGATGTGTGGAAAGTAGATGTAAGCACCTACAGTGGAGAAAAAGGTGAAGGGGGGCCTCCTAAAGGGCAGTTCAGAGTAGGAGTATGTATGTCTTCTCCCTTCTTCCCTCCTTCACTCCAGCTGACAGCAGAGGATGTCTAGAGTAGCAGGTCTCCACAGGAGAAAACCAGCTGCTGTGGCTATTTCTCACACCTCGAGAATCTTATGAGGAAAAGTCTAGCCATTTGAAGGTGAAAATACTCTCACTCATTTGTTTTGTAAATTAAGGCAGATGAAGGTAACGAGTGAATACACTGGTGACTGTTTTTCTGTTAATATGCCCTTTAAATATTTGTCTGGCCAGAAGCTGATTTTGCCTGCCTTCTGCTAGGATCAACACCTTTTGAATATTTCCTGTAGTAGCAGCACAATCAGCTGTACTATAGAGAAACTTCTTGTCTTCTGATGTTTAGTACATCAGGGTGTTGCATTGAGAATAACTTCAAACTTTTTTTTTTCCTCCACAGGAAAAACTGGTATCTTCCCGCTCCAGAAATTTTGCCAAGAAGCCCCATTCAGTTTAAACTTCTGTCCAAGGAGCTGATGCCCAGGAACTCTGTGAGGTTAAGCTTTGAAGTATCTGGTGAGTGACTGAAGCTTCTGGTTTATGATGTGCGTTTATTTTTATGCCCATAATAAATCAGGCTTTGACTCCAGTACTGCAGGTTCCAGTGCCATTCCCAAGATAGTAAGCCTTGTAAGATTAGCATGAGTTAATTCAGTTTCATAGCGCCCTAGAGGCTGTGAGTGGTGTATTGCAGTTCTTACTTCTGGGACTGATAACCTCATCTGTCTTGGGTAAGTCTTGATTGTTTTACAGCAGGTCCTTTCTAAGAGTACATCTTGTAGCATTTTATGTTAATATATATAGGACTATATTATATTGACATTGTGAAATGTCCTGTATTCCTCTGTTCCATAACCATCTCACTTATCCCGGCACTTAGCAAAATTGGAGCATCTTCTGTAGAGAAGACATTTTTATCATGCTTTGGAAGACATGAATAGTTATAGAAGGATGACATGCCATTCTGTGGGAAAGCAGATGGTTATCCTGCCTCTCCTGTTGATCATGTGGACACACATCTCTGTCCCTGCAGGCCCGAGCCACATGTCCCTGTACGTGCGGCCGCGCGTGGGGTCGGCGCTGTCCCGCTGGTCCCTTGGGGATGGAATGCCGGTCGCCAGCCTGGGGGGAGACTACTTCGTGTTCTACTCCCGCGGGCTGCACGCGGTTCCCTGGCGCTTCTGGGTGGAACTGACTGTGAGTGCTGCTGGAAACCTGGTGATGTCTTGGTCCGCCCTCTTCCCACCATGGCTGCGTTCCTATGTGAAAAATGTCGTAGTAGATAAAGCTTTGCTTTATTTGATAGGTCTTAATTCTGGTATCCCTCTTTTAATACGTCAGCTTTATAGATCAGCTCCCATGTGTTTTCCATGAGTAGTCCACCAACTTGACAAACAGCCAAGGGAAAAATATCTTTCTTGTCTCCACGGTCTTTAGTCAGAGGTTTGGATTTCTCCCATCTTAACCTCGCAGTTCTTGAAGTTTTATCTTTACTGCTGTTACTTCGGAGTTGATTTTTATTATTATGAGTAGTTCCCTTTCCCTTTCTCTTCCCTTGTTTCCTTGGTTTTGGGAAATTACGGAGTCCGTGGTGGAAAATTTACCGGTCTTGAAGCTGAAGAGAGTTGTAAAAGCTTTGTTCTCGAAGTTTTCTTTTACATTATTTTCAGTTGGAAGCAAGGCTTCCAGCCTTGCTATTTCAGTGGGATTTATGATTTGCCTCCCCACCCTTCTAACTTCCAAAGGAATAACTTTTTGCAGATCTGTATGTTTTTACTATAGGTTTAACAGTAACCTTTGAGTAAATATTACAAGTATCTTTGAAAGTTCAGAAAGTCCCTTATTCCTTCCTGCACCAGGCAGTCTAAACACAAATAATCCTCAGCGGATACTCGTTAAGGCAGACTGGAGTCTCAAGTGTGACAAGCCTTTCAAGACTGATAGAGGCAAAGCTAGGCAGAAAGGGCTGTGCATCCTAAGGATTTGCAGTAGAAGGATCAGTGTAAATACTGTGTTGGAGTTCATATCTTGATTTATCAGCAAAACAGACAGATACAAACACTGAAGTTGGGGCACACGGAAGCTGTGTAACACATCAGAATCGCTGTGCTCTTAATACCTGTTTGCTAGTTCATTTCAAATTGAACTAGTCATGTAGTCAGACTGGTATGTTGAAGATAGGAAGTATTTTAACACAGAGGACAAAGAATTGCAGGATGAAGTTTGTTGCATAGATACTGTCTGGAGAAAAGTGCATCTGAATTGACCTCGTGTTGAAAAGTCATGAACAATCATAAAGACTGTGTTGTCCTTTTCTCACTTTCAGGCCCCAGAAAAGCATTCTGATGGAATAGTCTCCCTCGCCATAGCAGCACATTACTTTTTTGGGGAAGATCAAAAGTCACCTCAACTCTATGCCTTACTGGAGAGGTTTCCAAACTGGACGTTTTCTTCTGGCTGGTCCTGCACTTACGACCTTTTTGTCTTTTGACGGCAGTGCTGCAGGGCTCATAGGGTTATCTCTGATGCAGAATGCTCTTGTGGCAAGCACTTTCTAACAAGATGCCAGAGACTTCAGCAAGAATTTTAAATAGTTCAGCAAATAGTGTTTCTTTGGCAGTTTGACTGTTTAAAGACTACTGCTGTCTTGGGGATATAATACTTTCCTGTCAAGGTGAATGCAGTTCACCTGGGCTCTTCCACTGAAGTGGCAGTTTGGCTGGTGGGTTTCTTAAAATGAAAACTGCCCTTGGCAAGGTAATATTAACATAATAAATGGTGATAATTGTAATGGAAGGGCTTCATGGAATTATTTTGATGCTATGTAAAATAAGGCCAATACTTCACAGATGAGTGGAGTATCACCTACCAATCCTATCCGTCCTATTCAAGTCAGATCTCCAGCTAGAGGAAGCTTGTTCCTCTGGGAACAGGGCAGAGGTGGCAAGGTCCTGAGCACTGCTTTTGTCACTGGATGAAGTCACTGAAAGCTGTGGTGCTTGCGTAGGTTGCATTGAGTCCTTGGCAAATGCACAGTGCAGAGAAATCAATATTATGACAGAATGTTGTAATTTTTTATTCAAATTGTATTTTTCTGTTAAAAAACTTAGTTCTACCCCTTTTCCTGTCTCTTCGGTGTTGTGGCATGAGTGGCTAAGTTCAACCTAACTACTGTCTTGTGGTTTTGTTCCTGTTGGGATCTTTCACTATCAGCACATGAGCATGTGACTTGCTCTCTCATATTTAAGAGTGCTAAGTCCCCACTCCTTTACGTGGATGTCTTAAAATTAATCAATTCTAAATTTTAAGTTACCTTCCAATTTATTAGAATTGGCTAATTTTGGTATCTCCTCTGGAGAGATTTTTGGTAGTCTGACAGTATTGCACTTGGTAATACATTTTACTATTTCTTAAAATAAGGTTTGCTTTCCATAAGGAAAAGTACCTAAAAGACTAATCTTAAAAAGATGTCTAATATGTCTGGATTGCTCTTACATTTTCACAAGATGGATTTTATAAATGACTGTGAGTGTTTTAGAGTATCTTCCAATTTTAATTGACAAGCTTTGGAATCAGAAGCTACTGACCTCTTTTTTTATACTTACCAGGTCTTTGGGTTTTTTTAGTGCAATGGTTAGTAGTTAAGGGTAATTTCTGAAATTCAGAGAACTCAGTGTATCTGAAGGAACTTCATGCTTTTTCCAAATTATATATAAAACATTTTGCTATATCAAACCATGCTACAAATTTTAGTGATTTTTTTCATCTCATGAGTATTGCCTAATGTCATGCAGAGCAGATTTTGTGCAGGCATCATCATTTCGAGTAGAAACATGCTAGTGCTGGTAAGTTTGCAGAGCACATGAACGAAAATGTGGGAGTTAGTTTGTGTGAGCTGTGATGAATAACAACTCTCCAGTCAGGTGTTTTTCCTTTGGATTGTTTTGTAATTGTGTGTAGTAGTGGAAAGAACCAGTGTAATTGGTTGCAAGGGACATTCACAAAGATTGTCAGCTCACTCATGGACTAGGGTAAGAGGTTTAATTACTTTGATCATAATGAACTGGCCATCACTGTCTTGAAATCTGTGGGTTTATACATTAATGTGCATTAATCATCACTCACTTGATTGTATCTGATTTGAAACTGTCATCCCTATATTATTTTAAAGTGCTATTAGTGATTTGAAAATCAGAGTTGCGAACTAAAACTGCTGTGTCTTGAATCTTGATGAATGTGTTGTACTGTACTCCAGCTGATGCACAGCTAGTTAACTAAAGCTGCACTGATATGTACCATCTTCCTCAGTTTTGATTTCTGTGTTTTGCCTCTGATTTAAAGCTTTGAAACTGCTGTGTGAAGCATTCGTACTGGGAGCCAAAAATATAAAAATGCCTATTGGCAATTTCAGAAACTTTAAGTGAAGCAATAGCTTCTGTCTCAGGATTTAATCCTTGTTAAATAATTTAATTATGAGGTGTGTCTGGTATGTTGCAAATTTCTGTCTTTGTAAATAAAAGCAAAACTTGATTGGTAAAACTTGATTTTTAGCATCATTAAAGGTATATTTGAGTTGTTTTCATTCATTGCAGTAATATTTTATTTGAGCTTGGGGTAGAAATACTGCTACGAGGTGCTGGGTTAGATAGCTGGTGTTAGAGCTGTGTGGGAGATAAGCTTGGCCGAAGAACACAAAAATCATCTGAGTTGAGAAAAGTTAAAATGGGAGTCCTGGCTGGTTTCATGGAGAGGAAGATGGTTTTTGAAATAAGATGTGATACAGAGGAGTCACTGGTAGCCAAGCTAAGTATTCTCTGCAAAATTGATGGTTGAGACCAGATTTATTGTTGATCACAGAGAGAAAAACAGGATGGAAAAATTTGCTGTTCGTGTCCATCTTCTCCATTCAAATAGAAGCAGATTAGTCTTCTGCTACTGTGGGTTGTTATTTCTCATTAAAAAGCATTGTGTGTTTTACTCTTTGAAGTGTATAAAATGCGAGTAGCTGGTAACTTTAGGGATACAAGGGCATAGAGTAGAAAAGTTATTTATTCTTAGCAGAGGCAGTGAACAGTTGATTAGAATCACCCTATGCTCGTCCAAAACAATTTACATCCACAGCAGTTTCTAAATTGCTTTCTTCTGTTCTTCCCTGGTTTTGGTGGCTTTGAGAATCTACTATGTTCTTTATTAAAACACATATTTCTGAAGCTGAGTACTAAGCACTTTGTCAGTTTAAGCAAAGGAGGCTTCTACATGTTGTGGTTATACAATCTAGTGCATCATTATAGTGTGTCACCATGCCTTCAAGATTGCGTGTCAAGAAGAAGTATGCATTTGAAGAAAGTGTTGGGATAGGTGCAATGAACAGGAAAATTTCAGCTGTCGTACACAGACTTGACTGTGGAGCTGAGTGGGGCTGTTCTGTGCTAGTAAGACCTGTCTTTAATATCTGTCCATCTTGGTTGGATTGCAGTCCTCATGTCAAAACACAAATCAAATAGACAAGATCTAACAAGTCTATACAGAGCTAATTGTAGCAGGTGCGACATAGCTAAAGAACATTTTGTCTGCATGGCAAAGTTGTTCCATACTTTTCTCCCTTGAGGGCTAAACCTAATCTGACTTTTGATAATTATCTGGAAGGGGCCAGCAGGATGACCCATCGTAGAGCTTGGTATGGGTCTTGGTGGAGAATGGGAGGAAGGCCTGTGAGATCAGTAAACCTGCATTCTGTGGCTAGTGTCAGTTTATGTAACTCTACCTTCCATTTTGGAGACAGAACATGCATTCTCAACCTTCATGAAAATCCCTTCCACTCTTGAAAGAGAAATTGATCCTAGAAATTAGCCAGGCTTCCCTGTTCACTGTAGAAGAGGTTCTGTTGGGCTGCAGCACTTCATGGTTCTGTCAAAGCTCTTGAGTGCAGCTTGAGAACAGGTTAAGCGTTAAAGCAGAGTCTTGAGCAGGAAGTACAAACCAGTTTAGGGAAATCTACATACTGCTGTCCGTATTTCAAGCAGGATGTCAAGCATCAGTGGTCCTTAGCAAACATCTTTTTTAAAAATTCCGTTTCAGAAAGCTGAAAGAACCAGTCTTAAACACAAGCAGTAATTAATCTAAAAAGGAACAGTTCTTTCAACCTGTTCTGGGAATGGAACAAATAGAAGATTTAAAGCCAGTAACTATACAGGTGAATTTGAGTAACCTTAGAAAGCTGCCCAAGCACAGTTTATTTGGGAGTGTTCTTTTCATGGGAGGGGGTGGTAGTTTGTTCTGTTTAGGTGGTTTTGGTTTGTTTTGAGGTTTTTTTGAATTACTTAGGGTTTTTTTGTTTTATTCCTTTGTGTTTGTTAGGGGGTTTTTGGGGGCTGGAATTTTTTGGATAGGAGACAGTAATTTGAAAAAAGTTGGGAAAGAGTAGCTGGATGCCTTGTATCTGCTGTGTAGTAGCTTCAGGCTCCAGCTGTGGACTCGTGAAGTTGTCTCTCAGTGCTCTCTCAATAAGTAAGTCTGAGGAGTTTCCTATTTCAGGGGCCAGGTGATAAATAGAACACTCAAAAAGTTTGTCTCTCTCTTTTCTGTGCCTGAACACTGGGATGACTTAGGACACTCACCCTACGCTGCTGTTCCTGTCACTGCCTGCTAGAGTACTTCAGCAGCCTTCAGCTCTAGGATAGGAAATAAGCTGAGACAGTAAGTTGTGTCTGTAGCCTTTATTTTCCCCTTTACGTGGGGGAAATCCAACCTTCAGTTGAAGCCAGCTTACCACTCTCAGCAAATTACCTATCATCTTTTATAATATCACAACGTCCCCCCTCCGTTTATTATGTGAAGGATCTCTTTGTACAGCTTCTGGCTAGATTATGAATTCAGGAATTTGGGCTATTTAACAGTGTGTCTCGAACCTGTAGCTTACAAATACTTTAGCTCTAAAACCATTTGAACTGGTTTCTTTGGCCTAAAACATGCAGAGCTAAAACTAGCTTACTTGGGTTGACAAAAGTGATTGTGGAAGATTATCTTCAGAAATGCGACTTGATTCAAGCAGTTTTCCAAGTATACCCAGTGTAAAAGGATCTGGTAAATTGCTAGCAAGGAATATAGAGTATTGTTGCTGTGTTTCTGAGGCAATTAGTTTTGTACAGGATGAGAAACAGATAAGAAAACTTGATGATATGCAAATTGTTGTGAAGGAGGAAATCTGACAACAGCCAGTTTTATGTGAGCTGGATACACAAAGTGGGAAGAGTGTCACCATGCTGGAATTCCATAAAAAGATGCTGATCCTCAACTGGTTAAGTGGCCCATTTTTCCTATCTTTAGTTTAACAGTGCAGATTTGTAGATGACTAAGCCTTTTGTGGTGGGTTAACCCTGCCTGGCTGGTAGGTATCTACCAAAATGCTCTTTGCTACCCTCCCCACAGCAGATCAGAAGAAAATAGGATGAGAAAATTCATAGGTAGAGACAGGGACATCACTCACTGGTACCCACAACAGGTGAAACAAACTGGCCTTGGGAAAATTAATTTATTACCAATTAAAATAAAAACATGATAACAATTAAAACCCTTTCCCCCAACCTCCCCTTTCATCCCATATTCACTCTTCTGCCTTCTCTCCCCCAGTGGTGTAGAGGGACTGGGGATGGTCAGTTAAGGGTCAGGTCCTGGTCAGTCTGTAACACTTCCTCTCTGCTTCCTTCCTCTCCTCCCTATTGCCCTACTCCAGCACTGGGTCCGCTCCATGGGATACAGGCTTCAAAGTGGATCCTCCTCTTGCTGAGGTGGTCCTTTAGAAAGGGACTGTTCCAGCATGGATGCCCTGTCAGCCACAGGTCCTGCCAGAAACCTGCTCTTTCTTGGGGCTCTTCAGGCTGCAGCTTCCTTCAGGGCTCCTCCACCCACCTGCTTAGTGTGGGTGCTCCAGGGCTGCCACGGTGGGTATCTGCTCCAGCGTGCTCCACAGTGGTTGGGGTTGCAGGTGGAGAGCTTGCTCCCCATTGTCTAAAGAGGACCGAGCTGCTGAGCAGTACCACAGCAGGAAGATGCTAATAGCATGACTGTTAGCGTATCACTTAATGTGTGTGTTTACCTGTACAGAGCCACAGGCTGTAGGGAATCCCTGTTCCAGCACCTGGAATACCTCCTCCTGCTCCTCCTTTATGGGCCTGGCTGCCTGCAGGACTGTTCCCCACTCATCTCCCACAGCATTTTTTACCTCTTATCAAACACACTACAGAGAGAAGGCACCAGCTTGGCTGATGCACTTCCCTGAGTCTGTTGGAACTGGCTCTGTCTGACACAGCCCCCCGTGCTACCACACCCCTTTTCACAGCAGCAGGTGGACATAACTTCAAAGATGCACTAATAAGGTAAAAGTTTGATTGATTGTTCATCCTGGAAAAAACAAGCCACAGGAGTAAAAAAACAATCCTCATCAGGTGGTTTCTTTGAGAACTTTGTCTCTCTACGATGGCCTACCTGGATGGCTTGAAGTCAGAAATAGTTATTTTGCACAGGAGTAACTTCAAGTAAAGTTGAATACATTTGTCTTTTAATTACAAGTATAACAGCAGTGAAATCAAAATACAAAATTAGCACGTAAGATTTGCATAGAGATAATTACTACTAAAGAAGTACAAACTTCTAAAATTTCACAACTAAAAAGATTTACCTGCTAAACAACAGTAGCACAGTAGTAAGATATGAATATTAAGAATGTTAATATATCAGTTAATGTATGGTTTTACTTGCACAGATCCAAAACCTGAACAGCAGTAAGCTGAGCAGGATGGGCTTGGCTTACATCATTACCACAGAACCACAGAAAAATATTAACTTGAAGCACAGTTTTTATTTCTTTTAACATAGATTAAGCAGGTTTCTTTATCATAAAAAAAGCTTTAAGTATTATCCCCTTAAAACAATAATGAATTTTGACGTCAGGTCACAACAGGCTTGTAGGTATGATAGACATTATCTGTAACCAGTAGCTACAATGCAGAATAAGCTTAATGCTGGGACTCAGACTGGGTTTCTTTCCTCTAACTTCAGTCTCAGTTTCAACTCTTAAAATGAAGTTCAAGTTGCATTCATTAATAGCTCCAGCTTTCCAAGTAATACTCGCAATTATTGCACTTGTACTGGTTGTATTGGCTTAGTAAAGCCATTCTAAAGCAACAGTTTAATATCTGTACATTTTAAAGCACTTGATCTTATCTACAAAGGAAATAAAGATGATGAAACCACAATTTATCTAAAACTTAATTGTGAATAGTCTTAATTTTCAGAGTTTAAATGGATGTGCCTTTAGTAACTACACTAGAAAAGCAACAGATGCTGTAACTACCCTACAATGACTAGTTTGGTCCATGTCAGTAATCAAGTGATGTTATAAAAAATAAACTAATTTATTGTGTATAAAATGAATAATGTTGCATTTTTGTTCAGATTGCACAGTACAAACAAGCTAATATCTAAATTAATACTGTTACAGGTAGTTATTACATAGGGACAGCAGCTAGAAAAAATAAGTACCTCAAAGCAACAGACTTCTGCAGCCAGCTTTCCATAACATTGTATGAAAGTTAAGTATGTCTTAGTTAGAAGTACGCATATTATAAAATGTTTGAAAAATGTTTAAGTATGAGCTGTTAAACTAGTTTTCCATAGCAAGAGTATATGATGATTATTTACATTTTAAAAATCCATTTATCAGAAAAGAATTTACAATGAAATAAATAACCTTCAGCAGTCCCTTAACCCAACTACAAGATCTGTTAAGTGGCAGTAAAAAACAGGTAAGCCACCTTGTGTCAATGTTAGGTCAGTAAAGTATGCCTCATCCAGAAAGAAGTGCAACTCTGCTTTAACTTTACTAGTCATCTAGAAACATGCAAATACACATAGGTACCTCCAAATATGGTACAATCTTGAGTATTTGTACAAGATTATTCACAAAAACATACAATATATTTTACAGTCCTTTAATACAAAATATCGGTATCAAACCAATCTGAACTGCATTGATCAGACATTTATTAGGCAGGCAAGCTGCAAAGAAAACAGTTTTTATATTTAATCCCCTCTTCGCCTTTTAAACTCAAGCAAGGTATAAGTAGTTTCTTCGGAACATGTTGGTGATGTAAAGGTACTGATGAACATTGGCTGAATCTGTTTCCATGTGTGTTCACTGTCTCTCCAACACTATTTAAAGTGTCAAAATGTAAAGCTGCAGTCTGAGGATTGCATCAAAAAAGAATCATGCCTCCTTTTGAAATTATTAGATGAAACTGATGTTTAGTTATCCCCACTAAAAATTCCAAAGATTGAAATATTAAAAAACCAAAACAAACAAAATTAAAAAAAGAGTTTGAATCCAAAACACGGAAGCAGATCTAAGAGCTGGTTTGCTTCCTTTCACACCTGATGCTTGGAAGTTGTTCACCTTCCGTTTAAGACACAACACAGTCATAACTGCCTTCTTGGAATGAATCTTCATCCTCTGTCTTAGCCTTGTCCTCTTCATGCCTGCTTGCATTGCTGCTGCCAGCATCACTCTGAGGATTAGTGCCATGGCTTGATGAAGTCCTGCTTTCCTCAGCTCTTGGGTTCGCTTGTTCGGGAACCTTAGAAGGATTCACTGGCTGAAATGCTTCAGGTTGTACTTGCTCTTCTACTATTTCATTTAGTTTCTGGATCTGTGGTTTGATGATATTTAGAAATGGCTTGTACCCAGGGCTAAGAAGAGAACGGGATAGAACGCCATGAGTAAATTAAAATTAGTACTTCTGTTACGTGCCTGAAAAGCAGAAATGTTTTTAAATAAAGAGAAAAAGGCAATCCTAATCAAACAATAAAAGTTGGAAAGCTGCTTGCTTTGGGTTTGGTTTGGTTTGTGTTTTGCTCTTTTTTTCTCAGTTTGATTACAACTCTCTGAAGTGAGGTTACAGCTAAGGTTAAGATAACTCAAGTTACTTTTTAGGTAACAAACTATCTACAGCTGGAGTGAATATGAACGCATAAAGTAACACTTACCAATCCGTAGAAGCCCACTTCTCAACAGCATCTAGGCCCATCTTGATATTCTGACAGATTTCTCCATCAATATCAGAGGACTGCATGATACTGAAAACCTGGTTGATAACTGAAGATTCTCTAAGAATAAGGCCTATGACAACACACCAATCCAGACATCCTGCTTCCATGAAGATATGTAGCAAGTACCTATATGGAAAGAAACCCAGTGTGTTTATTTATGTTTCTACTCCAAAGACAGAAGTTGCAGTGTGATTGTGTAGATTGTTTCTTTCTCCTAATGCTGCATGCCAGCAATTCTCAGTCTCAAAGGCACATGTGTCATTACTTACCGCAGCTGCACCTGTGACTTGTGTGGCCCTTTACTGGCCAGTTCTAGAGAGAGCTGCTCAAGCTCTGACTGAGTTAAACTTAGACTGGAGAAGTTTTCATCCACCATGGTCCAGTCTCCATCCACCATAGAACTTGTTTCAGTCAGGTCTGTCGCTGAACCAATGCTGCATTCATCACCTATCAAAAACACTCAGAAACATAAGGGAAAAAAGAAACTACTCACTTTAGTAAGATTCAGATTTCTGAACTACTTCCTATAAAAACTGACAAACAGTAATACTTTATGGTGTATCACAGTTACTTCAGGCATATTGTCCATCCCGCTTCAGCATTCTTCCTGTCACACTGTATGGTAGAACTATTGTTGCAGGAATGCAACAGTTTTTCTATCCAGTAAAAATAATTCAGGAGAATTAGTATCAGTAAGGGATCCTAGATGTGTGTCGGCAATCATCATAGAAGCACCAATACAGTATCTTGCATGCTACAGCCCTAGAATTAAGTCTAGGAATGGTTACAGTCTGTCTAAAATTCTGCTTAACCTTTTATTTTGTTAAAATGAAGTTTCAATATCAAATTCTTTTCTTCACCCAAAACCATGAAGATTTCGAATGCTTTGTAATGTAAATATTTACCTGCACAAATTAAAAAGAAGTATTTCTAGTAAAAACATGAAGAGCACATACAGTAACAAAATTTTCAAAGGAACAGTAACATCAAAGCTAAAACTGTAACACTGGTGAGTCATGAAGGCACCTACCCTTGAGAACAATTTCCATATGAAAGCAGATGCATCTTTTCTTGGAAAATGTTTATGAAGTCAAAAAGTTATTTGATTATCTTCTTGTCCATGAATACCAGTGCTGGATTAGTCATTTGTGAAATTGTTATTAGCATTCAGCTTGCAATGTTTTAAAGACTATTAATTTAGTTTCTTTAGAAATAAGCTGCTTCAAAATGTGTACCAAAGTCCATTGAACTCAAAGGTCTTCATCCAGCTCAGAAAAAACCCCCGATATACTTGTTTATAGAAAGAGCAGTAGTGGCAGACAGCAGTAAAATCAATGCAATGAAAAGAGATACTAATTTTTTTGCAGTCTCCAGATTTAAAAACGAAGATAAACAGGAGTGAAAATAAAATGAGACAGTGCCTAAGCTGAGAGGATCTCCAAATGCTCTGAATCTCACAGAAGACTCTACAGTCTTAAAGAGATTGTAGTTCACACTAGGTACTTAGATCTTTGTCTTATAGAGTGGATATCATATGATTTAGATACTGTTGAAAACGTTGCTCTATGCTCAAGGACAAGAGGAAGTACAAAAATTTTTAAAATTAAATTAAATTTTAAAAAGACTTGAATGGTCGGACAAACTTTTCCTATCTCTGTGTTCATAAAAAAAATATATAAAAAGTAAAACTTCTTTTTCTATTTTAATAAGCTGATCATACATTACAGCTTTTAAAAAGCAATTTAAATAAAGCCATAGGAAAAAATACAACTATATGGGTCTCTAATTTCCTCAACTTTCTCAATAAGTAATGTATCTAGTATCATTCTTAAGAAACCCAAAAGCACAAAGTTCATGCAATTAGAGCTGTTCCAACCCCTGCAAGAGGCTTATCCATGCAAGAGACAAAGAAAAAAAACCCAACAACATAGGACACTCTTCCTAGCCAAACTGAAAAAATACTGAACTTCAAGTTATCACCACAGACCAAATATCTACTTCATACTCAACTTCATGTATGTAGAGATATACATAGGCATTATCTTTCTGTTGTAAAAATTTCAGTTCACTTTTCATTGTCCTTTTTTTTTCCCTGAATGTTTCTTACCAGCAGTTGAGAAGCAACAATACAGCAGTGACACGCAAGTATCAAAATTGCGTGTCACTGGAAAATTGCATTTTTCCAATGAGCAGATGGAAGGAAGAGTGACTAACCTTTACTTAGCAAAGGAGAAAGGAATGCATCTTGCATGTGTGGTCCATGGGATGAAACTGTGTCAATCTCTCTCTGAGAAGAACTGATAGTACCAAGCCAGCTGCGACTGCGAGGTGTGTTTGAAACCCCTGTGTCCATTTCCATGTTTACAAAGGTGTCTGCAGACTGAGATTTTAGCAGTTGCTCCCCCATGGCTGAAAAAAATCAAAATACATCATAGAAGAATCATGTAAGTATCCCAAAGGAAATTTAGACAGTTCTCTCCAGACATTTCAGGAGGCTAAAACTTGCATCTAAGTCAATATTAAGGGGACCAACGAAATACAAGGGAATGGAGCAAGTTTAGGTATTTCAGGAATTTATGGTCAGCTTTTTATGTGAGCACTGGCATAAAAGAAGTATCATGTGATAAAGTGTTAGCATCAACAGAAGTAAATAATGATGCTGCTACTAAGAAGAGGGAGACTTGGCAGCTGATGTCAACCTTGCCATATGGAGGTAAGATAGCGAGTGTCAACTTTGCTGTAAGGAGATAAGGCAAAGAGATCAGTAACACAAAGGAGGTCTACAGCAAAGTCTTCAAAGTTCTTACCCTCTAACACAAAGTAAATTTCAAATATTAGGAACACTGCTTTATAATGTTAAAAAAAGTGAATCAATACCTCATCTAGAGACTATATAATAATATTGATTTTCTGCAGCAGAATTTACACTGGAGCAATTTCCACGTTCAGCTCAACATCTGCACAATTGATACCCAATTCATTGCACCTGAGAAAGCAGGAGATTTCAACAGAAATCACACAAGAGATATTGTCTATGCTAAACAGAATCTCTTCAAAAAATACACCCTGTGTGAGAAAGCTGTGCAGGTGGCAAGCCTCAGCCTGTTCTTATCTTGCTCAACAGAAGCAGAACAGATTGAGATTCACAGATGTAGCATTGCAGGAGGGAAATCTAGCTCGTATCAAATTCAGATGTTACTGTACCTGTCTTATACTTTCCATTCTTGAAAGGTGAATTAATGGACGAAGCTGGTATAACTGGAAATGGCCAGAGGAAATCCTTGTGCAGCTTTTTCAAAGCACACACAAAATCCTCCACACGGGCAGCTCTGGCTCGCTCCTTGCACAACCAGCCGATCAGCTCAAAGCCTAACTGCGCAGCAAAGCAGCCAAGGTCTTTCAGCTTGATCTCCTCCAGCAGACGCCGAGCATGCCGCCAGAGCATCATGTCAATGTACATGTTCTCGGCACAGTCGCTGTCTTTACTCCACCTGCACACACAGCACAGAGCAGCCACGTGAACACTCATAAAGCAGAGTCACAAAGGCTATTGGCCACAACTGCAGAACTTCAAAGAACAGAACAGCAGAACAGCAAAAGCAGTTTCCATCATTCCTTGCTGTTTATATTCTCTAAAAGATCCCACTGCCTCAACAGGTAGGTGAAATAATGGATTTAAGTTACAACAGCAGCAGTAGTTAGAGAGTATTAAACTATCAGCAATGCAGAAAAAAGTAAAGTAAGAGAGATAAAAGGCAGATGACATTGCAAAGTTTAGAGAACTAGTCAAATATTGGTCTAGAACCCTTCCTATCAAAACCTTTAAGATAGTACTCTCTATTAAAAATTACTAATTTAGAGTATTTGAATTTATACTAGGATTGTTTAAAAAAATCTATATGGGGGGAAAAAGCCAAAGCAAAGATAATAATGAATTTTAGTTCAACACTACTTCTGAACTGTAATACCTATCAATATCAAGTCTGTATACACCAGCTTTAGAGAGGCTCACCCCAAGGCATAAAAGGTTCTGTCTGTAGCTTGGAAACACATTGCTAGATCAAGATGTGCACAGTAGCACAGAACACTCTACACTGTGATGCTGTGAACTGTTCAGCATGTATTTTTCAGCAAAACAGATCCTTTAAATATGAGGCATGTGGTCTCATTAGCTACTTAAATTACTACCCATGTAATGTGTACCACATCCAGTGGTTTCAGAGTCTTTTGGTCAGCAGTATCTCTGTAAGCATGCCTGTGTATACATACAAACACACATACATATATTTACATGCGTGAGAATATATTCTCCCAAGAATGTTACGAGACACAAACAATACAAAAGTTGTGAAATGACAAATGCAAAAGATACAGAAGGAGATTACGACAAATCCATCATAATTTATTTCTATAACTTAAATTGCTAAGAAAGCTAGTACTGTACCTAACAAAGTGGGGAAGGAGAGGACATTACCTTTTCCCAGACGGGCCAGAGGGCATACTCAGTGTTTTTGTCAAATTAAATTTGCTATGGAGATTCTCCGCTGATTGGGATAAGCTAATGCTGCGATGCCTGAAGAACTCAAAGCCACTACTTGAACTAGGTTCCTAAAACCAAGAAAACAAAAACATACACTCAACGGACCAAACATGCTATATAACAGGAAGATTAATCATAGAAGGCCTGATACACAGTATTTACTTTTCTCATCACAAACCTGAGTTGTTGGTGTAGCTGGGGGTGTTTCTGTTTCTCCAGAGCCAATGGCTTTAAGAAATCTAATCATATGACGACAGAGATCCCACTTCCCCTGCTCTAAGGCGGTATTAAATAGGAGAGTAGCATGTTGTCTGCTAACTGCTGGAACTTCCATATTCTGCAAGCAACAAAGCATAATTAAGTGATTTGCTTTTACTGTAGAGCATCAGAAGTTCTATTAAGTCAAGCCACAGTGCATCACATTCAAGTATACCAAAGGTCATAAACAGCAAATTTCTTGCTATTATTTTCCTATTTAAAACAGTAAACTAACTACTTACACTGCATAATCTTACCACCCTTCATAACTGGACATAATATCAACAGAAAATGGTTAAATTAAAAATCTGTTGAACATGCACAACTTTGATAAGACATTATTTTTAAAATACTGCAATGTTAGTAAATATCAGCAGTCTTGGAATATATTTGGTGCCATTACCTGTAGGATAATAAGGTAAGAGGCAGCTGTGTCCAAGTCCTGGGCCATTAAGCACTCTTCAAATAAGTCCTTTGGGTTTCCAACAGCAGCAAAAAGGTAATTCCACAGGGCATATTCTGTCTTCCTAGCACAATGAACAACTGTCTGCAGGAAGAGGGGGAATTCTGTAATGAACTTCGCCACAGTGGGAAGGAGAGGGTCGGGAATGGGTTCCCGCGAGGTAGCTTCTTCTTCCAGCACTTCATGAAGCATCAGTTCTAGTACATGAGGAAAGTATGGTAATGTGGCACAGGAGTGGGCCAAAAGCAAGGCTTGTTCACCGAGGTTCCTAACCAAGAGCTGGCGTAAAATGTGATGGAGGTAGATCTGAGAAGTTCTCTCAACAATGGAGAAAGGAAAGAGAACCTCTAAGTGTTCTCTAGCACTGGTTTGAGTGTATAAACAGTCATAGAGCACAGTGTCATTAACAGCACCAAGAACCAAGGCATCTTCAAACAAAACAGCCAATGGGTATATGTTGATGTGGAAAGGCAGCATGATCCGTCTTGACAGAAAGGAATGTGGTTTTCGATGATCTCTGGGAAACAGGGGAAGCCAGACTTTCATACCTGCCCCACCACAGCTGAGCCACAGAGCCTCCAATAAGTGGCGTTTCTGTTTGTTAATTCTGCAAGTAGTCCATACATTTTCAACAGACTGGGCTAGGACAACTGGAGCACAAAATGGCAGCTATTTAAAATGAAAAAGAAAAAATTTTAAAAAATCAGTATCCATTACTCCTTTTATTTTTACCCTATTCACAAGAACTCAACTTTTCAGCTAAGAACTGCTCTCTTCAAATATGTTATTCTTCAAACAAACAAGAAACAACTCTGCTTCTCCCTTAACTACACCCTACCATGTGACAAAAGACCACTTAATACTTATATGAACTCTAGACATTTCTTTAATTTTTTTAACCTCCTTAATACTTGGTCAGGAAGCAGAGGGATGACAATAAAAGTGAAAAATAAAAACCTGCTCTCTGCTTCTTCAGTGAGCCCACAAGTCCAACCTAGAACTGACAAATCTTTATCTGAACTGCCCATATTTCACTCTCTCAAAGTGCTTGTTTCACATAGAATTGGTTTTCATCATCCCAGAAGAATTGAAAAGTTCAGTAATCAATTTCTATTGTTGTTATTTCCAAGAACTTTGTAAATATACTTTGCAAAAAATGATAATGTTTCATAAACATACAGAACAGTTTAAGACAGACTAGAGGTCTTCTGTTATTGGTGCATACCAAATTTTGGGTAGTCTCTTTACTCTTAAAGCTTGTCTATTTTATTTCAGTATAAGTAGCAAACACAGTGAGCAAACGCTAATGTACTCCCAGCTAACAATTGAGTCTGCAAGTGTAGATAGTGCCTTGCTTATAGCCCTATTTTCTTTATGTCTGGACCATTCCCTTCCACAGCTTCTTCAATTACTGACATCTTTGAAGCCATATGCAATACTCAACACGTATTTACTCACATGCTTTCTTTGATTAGGATTATTATCTTTATCTCGTATCTGGGGTCCAGATCGATCCCTTTGCAACATGATGAGTTGTCCTGCTAAGTTAAGCATAATACTTTCAGCTTCACAAGCCTACAGATAGAAAGAATATTATGCAAATTATTTAGGCTCTTTGAATGATCATTTTACTCAAAACTCACAATAAAAACCCAGAATAGAAAGTGTAAATTACATGTGCCACTTTACAGAGATGACTAACAACCAAATTTATTATAGAAGGACTCAGAAAAATCAAGAACCACCAAGCACTGCCATTCTTGTGCAAAGGAGTAAATATTGGAAAGTTTCTTATTCACCAACTCATTCCATGTGTTTAATACGGACTTTTTCCAACTATGTGTCTTAAAATGGGCAATCCACCAGTATTTTAAGAAAAGTAAAGCTCTGTATTCTTATCAGTATCATCACAGTATGATTGCCAGTATCTGACTGTAAGGACTGACACTGGCACACAACCCAAGAGCTGAGCCAAGAAGAGTTGAGGCACACTTGTACAGCATAATGAACTTTTACTTATCTGCAGTTAAAGAAAAACCTTTTCGGTAAGGTATATCAAGAAAGCAAAGTATTCTTTCAAAAGATTTATTTCATAGCTGTTTCATGCTAATTTTAAACCAAGCCACTGGAGTTATTACCATGCATGAAGCTTAGTTTCAAAATACATGGACAGAGGGTCTATGTGGCAAATTTGCAGCATCAGGGGTTAAGATCACTAATAGGTAAGAACACTGAAAAGGCTGACCCTCCACGGAGTCAGACACATTGCTTTGTCTTCAATGCAGTGTCATACTTAGTACTAACCTAAATATTTATCTTTTGAACAGGAAGATCAACAGAGTTTAAATACAGATGCTCTTAGTTAGAAGAAGGTAGTATCAATTCAATCTGAAGCAAAGTCTAAATATTATTAGTGCTGTAAAAAGTTTCAGTAGCTTTTTCTCAAAATCAGAAAACACCACACGTCAGGTAGTTCAGGAATACAGATGCTGTCTCACGCACGATGGACTAGAAAACCACAAGCATATTGCCTTTTATGCCCTTGTCCAGTACCATATCAAAGTCTCTGGACACATGTTCAGCACTGTGGGACATTAAATTAGAATGAAGTGAAGGAAGGAAGCACAAACCTTCAGATTTTATGTATGTGCCACCACTTTCATATGTGCCAGTGCCTTTGGTATGTGGAGAAAGTGATGTACCTTCACATGTCTCTTGGGCTGCCCCACAGACAACACAACTTCTGACCTATCCTAAGGCAGCCGCATTCATGAAAAAATACATTTCATACTGTAGCTGCTCAGTTAAGCCTACTCTGTTTGCAACCCAGACAAGTTGCAAAAATCCAAGTTCTCTTTGTATGTGCTTCCAGTGCCCTGACTAAATTTGAAGTTAAGATGGGGACCTTCATATCTTAAGTGATTGTTTGGCTGTTGACCTATCTCCTGACATAACTAGTGTGGGAGATTATATTACTTCATTTTTGTGTAGTCAGAACAGACAAAGAATAACCTTATAGGGTCATATGCCATCTTTTCCTTTTTTCTATTTATTCTTCGAGTAATGGACAAGTTGTTGTGAGAAAGGTAATTCCTAATGCCATGGATTGCTCTGGTTTTTAACTTTTAACACACAATAGAGCAACATACCCTTGACAGAGTTAAATTTAATTTGTCCTCCAAGATTTGGCCCCAAACTTTGCAAGATAACAAGAGAAGCTATGAAATAGAATCTAAACTCTTACTTCTCTTTCCATCCCTTCATCCCCAATTCCCACATAAAATGTCTATATAATGAACATCAGAAAAAAACATGTTCTGGATTTTACTCCATAGGAAAGCCACCGATTCATGATTGATTTATCAACCAGGTAACCTTTGAGGAGTAAGCTAACAAATCCAGGTACCAATTCTATCAAATTTTGAGACCTATTACCTGCTGAGGCATCTTCAAGGTGATGCCAGTCTCTGTTCTCACTGATGTCAATGTAACAGACACTACAAGAAAAGGATGAGGAATGTACCGAGACATGGACACTTCTTGAAGAATTTGGATACTGGCAGTAGGATTAAGACTGAAAGGAAAATTACTACATTTAGAAATTTTACAACAGTGCTTAACATGAAATTACTATCTTGAAGTAAATCTAATGAAAATAAGCAACTTATCCTTAGCAAACAGTTTACTCTACAGAACAAAATTATGTTCCTTTAATCACGAATCAGTACATATGCCCACATATCTACTCTACATAAGTTACCAAACAAACTTAAGCTGAGTTACTTATCTTGATACTTTGGGAAATACAGCTATGAGTGGGTAGAAGACAGTAACAGATACTTCATAATAACACTCTATTGACCCTTCAATGAGACAGTTGTGGGTTTGGATTCTGTTGGAAGTTTTTTTTTAAAAGCATTGAAAATATTTTTCTCAGAAGTTCATCAACAACTTGCTTTCTTCTAACACAAAAAGGTCCCTTCTTGCTAAAAAGAAGATACCATAACTGTAAGAAAAATCACCCACTTAGGCACTTAAAAAAAACACCCTACCTGTGAATCTTTATCTCCTCCTTAAGTTCACTAATCTTTACTGTCTGAAGTATCTGGCATATCTTATATTGCTACTTCTTTTGCACCAGAACAATTCCTCACCACCACACCAAAACCAAACCTTTTCTCTCTTCTCTGTGAGCCTGCTGCTACCTTCCCTTCGCCAATTCCTACTTCTAATGTTAAAAACATGTTTTTATTTTAAAATATTCAAGTATGTGTCTTTTGGCCCCTTTTTCTCCTATTTATGCTCAGTCTTCAAGTTACTTTAAGTTAGGAACATATTTGTTCAGACAGCTGGAAACATGCATGCATCAGTCACTACCTACCTCCACACCTAATGTGCCAATCAGCATGCATGCAACACTGATGAACGTGTGCATAGAGGTAACACTTACGCTCTGCATTTTAAAAATCTGACTCCACCAGTTATCAAACACCTTTGTATTATCATTAAGAACTTACTCGGACTGAGCATATTGACAGTTACCTTACTGCAAAAGCATTCAGTGACACTCACCCCTCAGACCTTCTCTCAATACTGTAAAGGCAAATGGAACAATCTGCTCTGAACAAAATCACAATGTCCCGGAAGACACTCAGTAGTAACGTGGGTGCTTGCACTTTGGTGATGTGTGCAAATGCGTTGTCAAGGTTAGACGTTCGCAGGTAGATTCTCAGCTGCAAGCAAAAGGACAAGCTTCAATATAGGCTCTGTTTACCAACAAGCTAATAGTAATTCCACTTCTGATTATTTTCTTTATTGTGGAATGGCTGTCAAGAATTTATAGCGAGACACGTTAGTGAGTCTTTGTTTCATCAAATATTTCATCCATTGCATTTTATTATTGCATCCAAAGTGGTTAAAGCACAGTACAACAAAACCTGAAGTACTGAACAACAATCATAAAGAAGGAATTTTATTCACAGGTTTTAAAAAGCAAAGAGTAAGTAAATCTCCTCTTCCCTTGCAAAAAACCTTGCCAAAGTGTCCCAAAATACTGTAAATAGGTATCTCAGAACACACTTCGTCCTAACATGCAAAAATGTCACAAACTTTTCAGAACAATGAGTAGATTCACCCTAGTCAGCAAAAAACAGCTCTTAATAGCAACGACAAAATTTTTCTGCAAATAATTACTTATATAGTAACAAATAAACTCTGAATATGACTAAAAGCCACCTATGTTTATAGTGTATAAATATGTTTATAACACCACAGCACCTTTTATAATACTACTGTCATACAGATCAGATACTCTAATCATTGTATGTTTACTTTTCGAAGAAAAGTACCCCACCTCTTCCTGGTGATCATTTAAATTATAGCATGCAAGAACAATGAAGTCATTCCACCATGCTAAGCCACCTGTTACCATCATAGTTTGCTCCTGAAAAGAAAAAAGCAAGCAGATTACATATATGTATGTATTCTTATATACTTACACACACAGACATGTACATTATATGGGTAATTTCTGAAAGCCATGCAAGATCTCTGTAAGCTTTACTCGCAGTGGCAAGACTATGTATATAAAGTTTTTAATGTTTAAAAAACCAAAGCACTAAAGAATAGTATATGAAGGACAAACATCATCCTACAAAACACAGTTCCACAGTTCTTTATGCTATTGGCATCCCTGAACACTCTCAAATCTGCTTCTGGCTGGAATTTACAAGCTTTACATCCAAAGCTACGTCATACAAACTCTCAGATAAGACAAATGGAATTAAGTGTCTGACTGTATGCACTCAAACTTGGAAACTTACTAATACTCAGACACAACTTAGTGTGTCAAAACCAGAAGATACATGTTTCAGATATTTTATGAGAAACACATGTAAAACCAGCATCCCTAATCCCAAGTGCGTCTACAGCCTGTTTACTCGAAAATTATACTCTTTAATTTTCTCCAAGTCTCACACTCCAGCAAATAAATCTCCCCTGCGCACCAGAATAAAATTCCATAACCTCTCACCTGGGTAATGTTTCCAAACAGCTTCCATTTTTTGGTGAGTAAAGAATAATGTGCAAAACCAAACTTGCCAACAACAGCTACATTTTGTCCAAGCTTGTCAATAGCTGAAAACTGTAAGAAAAAAAAGTTACCAGAACCTCAGAAGAGAACTTATTTAAATGACACATCCTATCCAAGTAAAACACCACAAGGCAATATAACATCAGACTCAAAACTTGTGAAGTATTTTCATGTTTCATAAGTTACTAACACAGTTTTCCTTCTGTAATGTAAAAGAATGATTTCATTTTCAGAGTTCAGCCAATCCTAATGGACAATTATAACCCTCCAATATTTTTAAATAAGCAAGAATACATTCTTCAAATAACTCACCCTTATAGGCCAGTTGCTCTCTAGATATGTACTATGAATCTAAAAAAAAAAAGAAGAGAAAACCAAAACCACATGACTTTACCAACTACCATTACAGTATTGATTAATTATAACATCCTAAAGGAATCTGGACAGTATCAGTGTTTTTTTCAAAACACTGGTAACCTTCATAATTTAGCGTTGGAATTTTGTTTTTAAATACAATTACTCCCCCCGCACCAACCGTTACTGATGTCTAAATGCTACCCTGCTTTTAATACACAAAGTACCAAAATGCATTAACAACACACACCAGCTAATACTACATTACAGATCAATAGCCAAAATTTGCTCATCTCTCCTCCCAGGTACTTCTCTCTCCAAGACAATCTTTCACAGGAACATGAAGGTTTTGATAAATACAGCCTTCAGGCAGGACTTTCAGTATTGGGATGAAATTTCTAATCTTGTCACAAATACACACCAGCATATCCAAAAGCCTTCTTATGAGAGAACTTGCTGGATTCTTCACATCACATGGGATGATACAAACCCAGCTTCAAACTCCAGTCTTTGGTCCGATACAAGGCAGGTAGGTATTCTTGCTACCCAGCCACTGTCCATTTTCACGGAAATGTTGCTCCCCACAGTAATTCTAAGTGCTAGTTCAATTTTACTTTTACCACAGAACAAAGACTTCTCCCTCCTACACCAGTTTCAGAAGACAGAGGAGCTACCTGGCCAGCTAAAGGGGAAATTCAGAAGTATCTAAAACCTGCGTTACATGCCTAGAATCAAATAATTTTTAATACTACCAATTCATGAGCTATATGAAAAACAAAATATTGGGGACCTTTCAGAAATCTTTATTTAAAAAAGTGTCACCACTTCAAGGATGAAAGAACACACATTAGAATAACAGATTAAAAGATACTTAACTTCTTCTTTATACTACAGGGAAAATAGGAGACATTCCATTACTACCCTGGAAACAATTTCTTCTTTGAAAGCCTGATATTGTGATGTTTTAATTACATGCTAAATAGATGCCATTTTTCATGCTTGAAAATACAGCTAGAGTCTGAAGGCTGTATTCATCAGCTGAGTATGTTTTAAAGCGTTTTGCATAAATAACAAAACAAACACCTAAACGATTCCTTGCATGTTGCACTTACTCTCCCTTGCAAAGCACAGGAAAGTAATTAACTATCCTTCCTGAACTCAAAAATACCTTGAAAACTTTTTTTATTGGCTAGGAGGCAAACTCATAGCCACAAAGCTGATACAACCAAACTTCCTTTACCTTTTGTCAATGAGAAAAAGCTGTACCATGGCAAACCCCCAGAGACAATAAAAAGGCAATGATCTCATACTAGAGGAAAAAGGTATGGCAGAGAGTGAGGAGATCAGCTGCATATTCTACTCCCGCAAACTCTTGCAAGCACGAAGCACATACGGGCAAACAGGATCAATTACCTGTACAACATGCCAATGCCGGTGTCCTAGTAAAGTGCTTAAACCCTGAGAATCTAAACTGCCATCTGAAAATGGGCCTCTTTCCCTGCTGTGGTTATGTTCAGAGTGTGCCGAAGTATTTCTGGGACTCTGAGCCTGTGCTGCATCTCCACAGTTCAAATATAAGCGATCTTCTCCTTGAAGGAGGACTTGTTCCTGGTTACTCTGTATTAAAACCAAAACAAAATAAAACAAAGAAAGCAACTTTGAATTCCACATACAGAAGACAAAGCAAAACACATGATCAATATATTAGGAGGTTCTAAGTAAACAATATGAAAAACAAGTGTTGAGGCAGTTCTCAGTTTTTGTATCACTATGTACTAGCTGGTTTTAGGTTACAGTATTGTACAGCAGTATTTTCACAGTACCATTTTAAAGGGTCTATGACAAAAAAGGAAAACAACTGCAAAACAGCCATTAAAATGTGAGAGAACAACTCAGAGGTCACCTAAAACTGGAAACATGATCTAAAATAAGGATATATTTACCAACAAAAAAACTTACCATACAAGGATTAACAGTGAGTGCACTCTTGATGAACTGAAACTGCAGAATACCAAACTGGTGAGCTTCACTATTTGCATTTCTTCCAGGTTTCATGTTTGAAGAAGAATTCCCATCAATAACCCAGAGATGATACCCTTCTGATCCCCAGGTCTGAAGGTAAAAGAATAAGAATAATAAAATCCCCAAGCCAACACTACATACATATATATATATATATAACAATATATGTTCTCATAAAACAAGAACTACAGAAAATTATTCTAACAGATCTTATGATAGACATGAGCCTGGAAAAAATCCACACGTTATGCTGTTCTAAAATGTGTCATTATAGGAATCAAACAGGTAAAATTCAGAAGGTACAGTAAGAATCTTGCTTGAATTACTTCCTGTCTTACATAAAAAATAATGATTAAATTAAGTGTAACTAAGCAAAAACACTCACACAAGTAACGAAGTCTGTTTAGTTCGCAGTTAAGGCAACAAACGAAAATTCCACAGAGTCAGGTATGAAACAACCTGGATTTCCAAAATTACACTGGCTGTCAAATCCAATGCTATCAGAATTTCAATCTTTGAAAACTTTTAAATGGTACATTTAAAAGGTACTGTCATTGAAAATATGAACCTCAACTTGGGATGCATGTTTAGAATTGTCAATCTTCATAACAACTACGTCATAATAAATAAACCAAATTGTTTTAGAAATACTGCACAAAATTCAACATAGTTTGTATGAGGCCTTGTAGAATGTGTTCAAAATTCATTCTAATTTAAAATTTCCTCTAATTTATTTGATTTATCTACTCATTTTACAGATTAGCAAGATCTGATTAAATGTTAACTAGTTTGTATTAAAAAACAGGAGTTAAATTTCTCTGGAATTCACAATCTGAGTAGTTACTCTAACTGTCAAAGGGCAGTTAGTAATTTTAGAGAAATAAGGGAGTTTACAATTAGTGTTGATATATGTCTCACTGCACTCAGAAATACAGCACCAGACAACAAAGAAAAATTAAGAAAAAACAGAAGTGTTCATTCTTAACATTAAAAGCAAAGGCAAGAAAAGGCATGTCATGCATACTTGATGATCAGGTTTATACATGAAAAAAAATTTCATCAGTTGTCCCTTTTTCCTTCAATGCAACATTGCAGTTAAGAAGTGTAATAAAGGCATCTCACTATGAAAAGTAATTAAGCAAAAGAAAGTTTGATTTTCTGAAAATCTGTTACACTAAAAACAATTTAACACATTCAGAGACATCCTATTACAGTATTTCTACATTCATACTTACCATGGAACTGATTTTTAGAGGGTCCTTTTTGGCACCATCAGATTGATACCTTAAAAACAGAACAGAACAAGTTTGAGTTTGCCAATAACTTCATCAGAATAATAAATTCCTATCATTGTATTTTCATCTGGTTCTATACTGAACCTCATCTCAAACGGTACAGCCTGTTTGATCCATGACACTACAAAAAAGGCAATGCAATTGTCAGATGTCTAGCATAAACTATTTGAATACAGGCACTGAGGGATTTTTAATATTTGCTTGCTCGAGCTTCCTTTCAGGGTAATTTTCTTTTACAGACAAAAAGACCACTGCAGAATGAAAATAATATGGTTTTGCTTATATTCAAATGATCCTCTCCTAAATATTTGCCAATGATACCTCAATATCTAAGAATTCATAAGGGGAAAAGAGATTTTTAAAAAGCTAATTTGGTGAATTAATTTTTAGTTAGATGCTTTCAATTAGAAAAATAAAGACTTCTTATAAACTCTTTACAACGTCATTAAAGATACTCACGCAAAATCACCTCCTAAAGTACAGATAAGCTGAGCACCAAAGACACTCCACAAGGACAAACCTCCACATTCCCAGGTCACCATCACAACACAGCTATCAGGTGACCATCTGATTAGTTTAACAGGTCCTGTTTTACTCCAAATATCTGTTCAAAAGCAGACAATAAAATAAGTGAAAAACATTGTAAGTCCTTCAACTGATTTCATCGTAAGAGTAGAAGCAAAAATATATGGAAATAAATATTTGATTTTTCAATTAACTGATGCATTCATCAAACTGACCACCTCAAAATGAGTAAGCAGCAAATTAAAAATGGTTTCTTTCCAATATATGCTTGGTTTCATAAGAAACTAATAATACAGGAAAACATGCCAGAAACACAGAACCACAATTCTGATAAAATGATTTTTCAGACAAAAGAGGCACTTTAAACAACTGTAAAACTTATTTACAGATTTGTTTTTAACTGAAAACCAATAGACACATTTCAGTTGAGGATGCAATTCACCCACTTTGTATGTTCCTTACTCTCAAACACAAAAAAATTCCCTGCACTGCAGGAAGGGTGCAGCCTTACTCAGTATTTTTTCTGTACCCTACATGTCAGTTGCTTCAAGTTAATTCACAGTTCTATTATACTCATTATCAGTTTTGACAATAACCTCTTGTTTCCTCAGGTAATTGAAAAGTAATTTCAAGATTAAGAATTAATTTAAAAAAGCCACAAACAAAACCCACAAATCACCCACCCAAACCCTCACAGATGAAACACATCCAGAAGTTAATTAAAAAGCAAGCAGCTAAGTACAAAGACACAAGAGTTAATTACTATACACAGACAGGACTAATCACATCAGTGACTATGCAAACAAATAAACAGAGGTTTATTTGCTATACCCTAAAAACAGCTGGATAATTCTAGCAATAAAAGTAGCTCACCAGGATATTGTTTTGGTGTCAGTTCCAATTTATGAGAAAACTGCATGGCGCCAGTAGTGGTATCGATCGTATAAACCTGCACAGAGCCACTGGAAGACATTACACATGCTTTAGACTACAGACCATTTGGATTTCTCATGAGTTTCAACAGGCTAAGTAAAAGCTGCTTTTTCTGTCACTAATACCAAATTTATCTAGAACAGAGATGTTGAATCAAGTAATAGCCCAAGAACTTTAAGAAACAAATTTCTAAGATACTTTCCAGAAGGCATAAGAGGACCCAAAACACCAACCCTAGAACAATCAATGCACTAAAACTACTTCATTCTCTGAAAATACATATGTACACACAACCCACATATATTTATGGACTCCAACTGCAAGACAATCCATGAGGGAAGGCAGTATTTACTCAGGGCTACGGTTTCATCACAGATGTACGAAGGCATACTAAGATCAGTAAATTAAAGTAGCTATTCCTCTTTCAGAGGAAACACCAACACACCACATTGTTACTACAAACAAGAATACTAGTTCCTAAGAGGACAGACGAAAATTCTGAAATTTTTTTTAAATGCTCTAAAAGAAAACCTAAGTAAAATACAAAGAAAATAAAAAGCTGCACTCTAAGGCCAGCTAAAGCAGTATTATACAGGGGACTTGAAGGAGCAGTAAGCAAAATACCACAACTAAAAGCACTTCTGCATCATTTACTTTACAAACATTCACAGTTACTCAAACAGGCAACATTTTTCTTGACCAAATCATGACTTCACAGATCATTTTCTCAGTTGAGAGTGAAGTGCTGATTCTTGTCCAATATTATTATGATTAATTACTTAAAACTGACTTTATAATCCTGCTTTGAGATTAGCTGGGATAGCAGCACTTTCCAATCCTTGCTACTGGCCCAGTCACCTTTTTTTTTTCCCAAAGAGGAACAGCAAGCATAAATTTCAACTGCAGTTCAAGCAGGCAACCATTTCTTTCCACTTCTCTCTCACCTCCTTGACAGAGTACATTACACGATCTCTAGGCAGACTGACCATTTTCAACTTTACGGTTTTTGTAACATAACTTGGTAAGAAGTAACTACTAGTTCAGCTTCACAATTAAACAATCTCCCCCTGCTCTGAACGAGCCTTAAAAAACTTACTTGGCACATCCAAACGCCATTAGCCTGTATTTGTTATTCACTGCCACACAAGTTCCATCAATTACATCTTGTGCCCAAACACCATGGAGCTGCTGTAAAGAAAGTAATTCAGAAGATTTTTTGTTAAATAGCGCTTTTATTGATGACAGTCAGCTTCTATCCATGTACACCATATTACACATCTGTCAGTTGACTTTCATGATCCCATAAAATTTCTGTTGATGTCAAGACCAACTGACATGGCTCAAACAAACAAAATCCAATATATGCAAAACTGGTTTCATTCTTCTTAACATATATTACAGTATATAAGAAAACTGTTTATAAGACCTTTTAATAACAAAACAAATCAATACCTGTAAGGCAAAAAAGTCCCTAACACTGCCTAGTTTAAAAAAAAAGAGTAGATGATACTAAGAATGAAGAGAAAAAGAAAATCAGGAAAGTAAGTTCTCATCTGTAACGGCTGAGATCACAGATGTTTTAAGCATGTAAAGGAGTCTGGACTATAGATGTATTCTTTTCATTTTCCTGTAATTAAAATAAAGACACCTAACAACAAAATGTAACAGGATTTAGGCTGAATTACAGGTAATAAAACACCTAACTTGGAAAAGATTCCTGTAAAACAAATTCTGAAGTATGCCTGTCACTATGAGCGAGATAGACTTGATCAGGACTAAGTCCTAAACATAGCACTTACGATATTTAGCCATAGGAGAAACCACTTCCTATCATCCCACTTGTAACAGGAAGTCTGTTGGTCTGACACAATGAGACCACCTCTATAATGACAATCTGAACAAATAAATGACAGTTAAATCTATTATAAATTACAGTCTCCCAGTGGTACTAACCCTACAAAAATCTAGCTCAAATTATGCTACAAAATGCAGGCTTGTTCTTATGTTATCTCTTAAGCAGATGTCAAATTCTAGTTTCTTTGTAGCTGAACAGAATTTAAAGTAGAAAGCTAACTGAAATGCAGAGACCAAGGAAAACACTTTTATTGTACAGTGCATGGCAGAGATGCTAAAGGAAATATACCTCAGCAGTGAATCTACTTGACATTGGTGTAATGAAACCAACTCTTCCATCATTAAAAACAACAGCAAAGCCATCAAGCGTGGCACAGTATTCCATATCTCTGATGTAAACATCTTCAAAGCCCATAAGTGAACCTGCTGAGAAAATATCAGTAATTCAAAAATATGTGAATACAGAAATATTGCAAGCCAAGAGACATTTCAGATGTTTACTTAATACTTCAAAGAGAAAGCCTAACTCAAACAGGCTATTTCACTCCCATTCACAAATGGCAAAATTTTCTCATCTCTGCTTAAGAGCAGAGATAATATTTTATATTAGATGGTATGTCACTAAGAGGTAACTATTGTAAGCAATATAACCCCTAAAACCTACCTCGAGAAGACTGCAGATCCACAGAAAATGGAACTGTACATAGGTTGATCGCCTTCCTTCCATTGGTCATACCATCCCAGTGAATGAGATGGAGAAATCCATCAGCGGTAGCAACAAGAAGATCCTCTAACATGGACTGCAAACTAATAAAAGATATTTGTTAATCCCTAAAAAAACTGTGTCTCAAATCAATGTCACAGAAATATCAATTAATGTCATAAACACCGTATTACTGCCTCTTGTACCAGCAACCACTCTGAAAAAAATACAGTATACACCTCTATTCTTCTCCAGCAATCACAGTTCATGAGCAGGTCTGTATTGTTAGAGTAGTTGCTTAACTGGTATACTAACTGCTGAAGACCATTTCAATACTTTGGACTAACCGTAACATATTGCTGCCAATAATCAATTATTCATCTATCCTAGAAAATGAACAATACTGCTCAGGCTGTAAATAACTCACAATACATTTTAATCTGTGGTTGAAACAAACTGATGAAGGAGAATGTAGACTCCTCCTAAATCCTTCCTTAAACATCTCCAAGATCCTGACAACTACTTGAATGCAAAGCTTTTTCCAGTATATACTGCATGTCTTCCAACAGCCATTTTCTCCTAAGGAGCCTCTTCCCAAACTTCACTTTGTTACTTTTCCACCTTACCCCAATGCTATGAAGTTTCACCAACTTTTCACACATACTTACTGAGCACGTTCAAAATTTCTTTATAGGAAGGGCAATCACCACAAAAAAGCAAGAGGTAAAGAAAAAGGTCAAATGCGGACTCTCTGCAGGCATCTAGAGAAATGCTGAAATGCTGCTAACCTAACAATGCCTCCATGAAATCTCTAATAGACACTTTGACCTGAAGGACAAACTCATTTTCAGTAATACATGGTAATACTGAGCATACTATACACTTCTGTATGCCAAAAATACCAATATAGCCAAGCACAGAAAAATTCTTAAACAGCAGTTCACTTTTTCACCTCCTCAGACTTACTAGTTGCTAATAGTAACTTACTAATCTTAGTCCTTACTATTAATAAGTCTAAAAACTTACAAGAAACCTTTTCTTTCATCCAGTTTTCCTTTCACTTTTTAGAAAGTACTGGAATATAAAGAAAAATTCTCAAGACTCAATTAGTGAGCACACCTTGTGATAGAAGCTTGCAAGTCCAGCACTTTCTTCATTTCTAGATTTAACGAAGGAGCACATTGCTCTTCCTTATAATGTGGGGTTCCCTTCAGATGTGGGCTTCCTCTAAAATACAAGAGAAATATTACAAGTAAAACAGGTTGTCCCTCAAAAGATGTAAGAGTTACTGACTTACATTCCCGTGGTCTTTTTTCCCCCATATACATATATGTATATACACATATGTACACTCACACACACACATACACCAACCAGTCATGTGCCACAAGCAGCACTGAATATCTAGGATGCAATCTTGGTGATAAAAGTTTAGTCTATCACATCATCCTCTATGTCTAGAGTATGTAGGCAAAATAAGACAACGAACAGTGAATGAACATTACAATAGCTGTGTGGCCCGTGTTAATACTCCTACAGTAAGTGATATGTATGAGTGAAAAATCTGATTCAATGAAGCATTATTCAACTGTTTACAGTAATTAAATATGTTGAATTCTTAAGTATCTCCAAATCACTCTTTTTCAAGGTGCATTACAAATATTACAGACTGCTAAATTTTTATGTTTCTTCCATTCATTTTGCCACATCAATATTTATAATACAAATTCGGCATGCATATCACAAGTAGACATCTAATACAGTATTTCATAGGAATATTTCTCCCTGCAGCAAATTAAGTAATTTTTAACCTAAGATCTACTAAGAAGACATGACTGAACACTGATTCCTTCCCTTTCAATAGACTATTACACAATATCAACTTCTAGACGTAGAAAGCTTCTCATTTTTATCTTCCTTGGTTTAGATTTCACATTCCATTCATTACTTTACAACATCATTATACACTACTACACAGCATCATTAAAGTATTCCTTATTTATCTGGCTTATCACATGTGCCATGTGCTTAACTTTTTTTTAAAATGAAAATTGACCTACAGTCATAAGTATTGTAACATGTCATCCAGCTCATCCATCTAATGAGTATTATGCGAGTAAGCAAAGAAAACTATGAATAAAACAGGCACTTCAGACAAGTCAGAATGTAGAGTAACTTCAGTAGTCTGAAACAATAGATATGTACCCAAATCTATGTAAGCTTTACCTGTATTTTAACTGACGTAACACTTCCTTTAATCTACATCAGGATAGCAAATAAAACTGCTTAAGACACGGCAGAAACCAAAGCAGATGCAGCTTTAGACAAGTTTGATATCACAAGGATACTTCAATCTCTTTCCTGTCTCGTTTATCTTAGTTGATACCAAGTTCCTTAATTCCATTACCATTTTATAGCAACACAGAATTCATATCTGTTATTCTTTCACAGGCACTATAGCTTTCCTTATGTAGCAAGGACAAAGATGCCAGCTAAGGTTAAGACCAAGGTAACCTCTGACAATCTGGAATTAGCAGATGGAAGTACTATCATCTTTCCAGAACAAAACTTATGGTGGCTGTGAAAAATTACAGTGAAAAATGAGAAAAATTACTTTAAGGTTAGTGAATCTGCCACCAAAAGATGGCAAATATATTAGATTTGTATTAAATTATTATAATGTTTGGTTTGCATTTTGAACGAAAATTAATTGCAAAAGGCAGCTGTCTTAGGAAAGAACAGCCCTTCATGTAAGTTAGCTATCATGGACTGACAGGAACCCTGAAAAAAACAGTCACTTCTTTTTTTAATAATACTAGCATGGTGGGGTTGATGTGGTGTTTTTTAAAACTTACAAAACTCCAAAGGTTTTGTAAATCTTTGGGTTTTAAAGGTTTTAAAACTTACAAAATCTCCAAATATGTTTGGAGATAGGCTTTTTAACCCATGTGGACATACAATTCCAGAGAGCGTACTCCCAACTAGATGAAATTATTCTGGTTTATCAACAATCAGTGGTACAACTGAATCATGTGGGCAAACAACTAAAACTAAGACAAAATGGCTGAGTAATGCAGAAATGTCACTGTTAGGTAGGTATAAGACACAACTTAACATGTCTGCTGTAACTGACCAAGGTACATAACCAAGTGTAAACTCAGTGCTTCTGCACAGCACAAAGCCAGAATGGTAACATGGTTGAAAAGACACCTTTGCAGGAAGAAAAATTTCAAGTCTCCATGTGGGCTGGCTTTTTTTCTTTCAACACCTTTGATAAAAAATAGCTTGCAAAAATATTTGAATATTTTCAGTTTCAAGAGCTAGTTTTAGCAAATTTGTCACCATCTGTGGTGTCTTACCTTTTCCACTGGGGCACTATCATTCCTGTCCCAAAAAAGGGTTTTTTTACCTGACTTGCAAGAGGCTGATCCACACATAGAGACGAGGTACATCACCTTGACTGAAATTCCAAAAATGCCACTATTTCAATTCATTGCCAGTGATTATGTCTAATTCATCAGCTCAAAAAGAAACCCCTAGTATGGGTGCAAAGGGGGAGCTACCAAAGGTACACTGAGTTCATATAGTTCACATCTGCATGAGTCAGCCTTACTGGCTGAGTTCCTTTGACCTTTAAACGAAGAATGCACACAGCTGACTGAAGCAGGAAAGAATGTTTGGTCTGGGTTGCCACATCAGCATCTGCTACGGTTGCAGCCAAACTTTAAGTAATTCACTTTTGCACAAGAATTGAGACGAATAAACACATTCCAGTGACCAACGAGCTGCATGTTGAATTAGATAATCATTGCTACTTGCATGGCATCTGTTAATGTAACTAAGCCTGTGAATAAATCTCTTAAAACTCAGAACTGAGAAAATCCAAGAAAACCACAAATATGGAAAGATTATGGATACTGTTTTTAAAAACCCCACCACACTAAATTTAAAGCATCCTAAACTCAAGAAAGTGGCACGGAAAAGCAGAGTCAGATAGACTCCTCAACTGGTAGGAAGAATTTCCTTTAAGTTCATTATCTGGAATGGCAGGAAGCTCGCGGCGGAAACAGGACACCAGCTAGCTAATTTTTGTAGGTGCACAGTACTGCATTGATGTCCTCCACTAATTGCACAGCAGTTAAGTCATACAAAATGATCCACAGACAAAATTCACTCAGAAATAATATTAACAAATCTGTCACTGCTTCCAAAAGCATACAAGAAATACTTAAGAAGTTACTCACAGCAGAATCTGAAAGCACGTACTTAAGGACTTCTTTAATAACTCCAATTAAGGTATATAACACGTATTATTTTTAAGTCTGTTCTAAGACATTAAAAATAATGTCCACTATTTTCTGCTTATCAATGGAGAATTCTAGTCTGGAGGCAGAATTAGCATTAAATTCAGATTTAAGTTTCCACTGTACTATTTGATGGCAGTTACAGCTGGATAATAGTTCAGAAAAATTCATAAATGCTCTCAGAGTCAAAAAATACTGTGCTTCCAAAAAAAAAACCAAAAAACCTGTGGCTAATGTCAGACAATGTATTACTTAAAAAACAAACAAACAAGCCAGTAGCATCCATTCTCACTAGCTAAACCATGCAAGTAATGAGAAGTAAGGGAGACATTTTATTGGAAAATATTAAAGACTTCCAACTGTCAAAAGATATTTTTAGAACAACTTTGATACAAACACGGTAAAATATTCTTGTACTACTTTTGGGCTACGATATTCTTAGTTGTTCCTGCTAAAATGGCTTCTTCAGTAGTACTTGGAGTGGGAGGGAAGGGACAAAAAGAAGATTAAAAATCATGACGTTTCAGCTATTAATGGCAATATTTATATGAGAAAACCAGGGCAGTGTTTCTGAAACAGTTTACATCACCGAGAACCCCAAGTTGTTCTCCTTGAAGGCAAGAAGGCAAAAAACTGACAATAGCCATTATTGTTGCTTTAGCACAATTACACAATTTTTACTAACCATTTTACAGTGGTTCATGTGAACACTTCAGTTAGTATTCACACTGCAAAGCTGAGGACTTAATTTTTTTATATCTGACTCAAAGAGCCTGCATCATCCCTTGTAGGCTTTGATTTTCATGCAACTAGCATCTTCTCACCCCTAAACCTGCATCTCTCCACCAGACACTGCAGGCAGCCACCAGCTGAGGATTAAATATGTCTGGCTGGATGCAGAGCTTTATTCATACAGATAGGCAATAGCTGCACCAACAAAATTAAAGTGAGTTTATGTTTACAACTATAGAGAATGAACAAGTGCTTAGAAAAGTAATTCTTAGTACAGCCTTTACTACACAATTAGGTAGTAGCAATTTCTGCAGTTTGAGAAAAGAAACAACTAGCTAGCATATTAATCAACTATGCATATAAAAAAGCTAAATGGTTTACCAAATCATTATTTCAGTTGCAAAGATTTCTTAACAACAGTTAAAACCTCCTGAACCACCACACCAAGAGTTTGCAAGCACCATAATGGTTAATAAAAGATCTACAGCTAATCTGGTTTTAAAAATACATTTTCCAAACAACGCCAAAATCTTACAGGGAAAACCACACTGGTAAAGCTCAGCAGAAGCTTAATTCTGAGCACAAATTGCCTAGTAAGTTAATTAACCATACACCTCATTGATTATCCTTGCAGAGTTTGAAGTTCAAAACCTTTGTACATACTAATCTTCAGTCCGTTGAATCAGGAAAAAAATGTCCACTGATGAGGCAATTTATGGCACCTATAAACCATCATGCTATAGAAAAGGAGATAGCTCTTAAAAACGCCAGAAAAGAGTAGGACATGAATAGAGTAACCAGGCGTATAAGCAAACAATACACCACTGTAAATCAGCATATGAACTAGTTTCTTCACATATTCATACTGGTTAGATAACAATTTTAATTTTTAAAGCTTTTTCAGGGACTTAATAATCCACACTATTGAGGTCTCATTCTAAATTTACACAACATTCATATCACTCCTCAAATACAGGCTCCACTTGAGGATATGAAGAAACCTGACATAAAAGAATCTCCAATTACCACATTTAGTTAATTAGCCATGTAACGTTTTTCAATTTTGTCTTTTTTGAAAGGCAAAAATATCCTCAGCACTAAGTCACATATGCTCTTTAAGTGAAAAAACTTCAGTTACTCCCCTTGGCAAAACTCTTAACAGAAATAACAATCAGTTCAGAACAGAGAAGCCTCTACTATGATGGTGTTACTCATCTCTTCACTGTCAAACAAAAGAATAGCTGCACAAATTTGTTTAGAAACTCCTCAAAAAATTACCACTGTACCTTGCCACAGCTTACAAAGCTGCAAATTTGCTTCTATTGACGCACTGTCACTTTCCTTAAGCGTATCACAGGCAGAGATAAATTTTATTTTAACATCTTACATCTTAAAATACATATAATCTTACCTCATATACATTATTTTTCATGTTTTTTCGTGTAGTTACTTCAGTAATTGGGTGGTACCAGACTGAACTAATTGAAGCAGGACTTTGTACTTGTGCTCACTGCAGGAAAATATCCCAGAATGTAGGCTAATGGCCAATACTGATTCTCTTCCAACTCTGCTCTGAACTGGAGCAAAAGCATTCAAGAGCTGGAATGAAACTGCAGACTACTCTGGCTCGATTTAAAAAAACTAAACACCATACAATTACCACTTTTTCCCTCCTGCTTTTAGTCTCACAAATTAAGCAGGACACTGTAAGTTTTCATCGAGCATGAAAGACAGTTCACTCCAAGAACAGACTGGCAATTCCTAGCCAAATATCAAGAGAGCCAAAAACATTTTCTTTGACAGAAAAACTACATTCCTAAAATATCACAATTTTACAAAAAACTACCAATGGATTCCAGCAATAAAAATTAAATGCTTCCTTTTTTACATATAAATATTCATCAGCTGCACTTATGGCATGAGCCCTTGTTCTATCATATAAATCTAGCATCGGGTTTTTACATACAGTAAGCATAATACTGAACAGGTTAGTTGACTAACTCTTACGATACCTACACGAGTAGATTTTACATAGATTAAATCCCTAAAGGTATGAAACAGTGTTTAAAAAGTATTTCCCACTAAACCTTCTTAAAGTATTTAACATATTCTAAATTTCTTAAGAGCTATGTCTGCAGTTACTAATACAACAAACTTCAACAGTTTTGTGGGCCACAAAATGTTAATTCTGGATTTCAGTACTTCCATTAAAATACTGAATTTCAGAATATAAAGACCATTACAATTGGTTGATATGAAAAGAAGGAAATCATGCCAGATGTGCATTTTTGAACAGGAAATCAATTTTCCTAGGCTCTGATTCTGTCTGATTTAAAACTAACAATAGCAGGGTGCAGGGGAAGTTCACTCAACCTTATTTTCCAAAATCTCTTTATTTTGTAATACTGAAAGATAAGGAAAAGCAAAGACTCTGGCATTCAAACAGGATGGCATCTTAGCCTCAACTCATGCTTCAGCTCTTTTACTAAATGTGTGGTGATTAGATTGAGGAAAAATGAGAGACTTAGCCCTGAAAATAAATCATGTTGTGATTAGATATACCACAGCACATATTGAGTTATAAACAGCACAATTGTTTCTCTCACTTCTCATACAGTTTTGTTTTGCTCTCCACCTTGAAGCATTTTGTTTAAACTGAATCAATGAATAACTTTCGTAAGTGCAATTACAGTTTACACAATAGCTGTGTGGTAGAATAGTTCCGTTAACACACCAAATACAGGCAAGCTCTTCCGGACCATCTTACTCAACAGCTACATACAGTAACAATCCTGTATGAAAGTAACTATAAACTGGAAGGACATTTTCTCCAAAAACATCCCTCTCCCATACAGACATGTGATGAGTGATTTTGATTTTCAGCAACTCTTTTGATCCTTTTCTTCAAATCAAAGCTAAACCAACATCAAGGAAATTTTAAAGTCGTTATTAAAAAAGTAACAATAACACATGAAGTTACTTTACTTCAGTTACCAGTGTCTCAATCTTGAAGACTGCAAAAAACCACTGAAGTCGAGAAATGATCTATCATATACCTAATTACCTGTTTTTCTGACTACCTGCCCTTACATTTATTTATCGTAAAATATGCACGTTTTGTTTAAATGAGAGCTAAGCTGACAAGAGAATCTAAACACAGCCTTTCTCAATATTTTCACCTGCATGTGAACAAACCTAGCTGCAATTTCAACTTCAGGATACTGACTAAACTAGGAAATCTTGCACCAGACCGGTATTTTGGCGCAGCTGAGGATATTACTGGTGTGTAATCCCTGCGCATTACCACCTCGTTATATTGATATGCACAGCTTAAGAATTCTGTTCTTAAGAAGAAGTTGTATTAAGAGGGTTTTCCTTTCTCCTTGTAGTCATGACACTGAAATTTTGTATTTCTGCCAGAACTGGTCACTATTATTTAAAGAAAGGCTACTAAAGAACAGGCTTCATTCTGCTTACAAGAAGTTTGTAGATATGGGCAGTTAATAAACACTAAGAATTAGTCAATTTTAAAAAGTAGAACACAACTGAACATCCATCTCAGTTTTTACGGATTTGTTTCCAGAAGCTGTCGGTCACTTCGCTAATGCAAGGACACCCTCATACTTTTTGCAAAGACCATCACCCTCTCTCTCACTTCACCCAGCACAGGTAAATAACCACATAAGCCAGAGCTGGAAGAGTCCTAATTAATATCTGCATGACAGTTAAAATGTTCCAAGCAATTGCTTTATCATGAACGCTAAGATTTATACAAGTATCATTGAACAGTCACTTCATGTTTTTCAACTTCCCAGTGTAGCTATTCAGTACTACTTCAAGGTCACCATTTTCTAATGCCAGCCTTTTATTAAATGCCAGCTTGCAAACTAAGCTACAGGAATCCAGGGCAGGGGACAGGGAGGAGTAAAAAAGGGAGATAGGCAGGTTTAGTTTCCCCATCAGGTCAGCAACCCGACTTTACTTATGGCACAGCTGCACAATCACTGCTGCCAACATAGAGGAAGGAGCCAAGAACACCCTGTTACAGAGGGAAAAACAGTAAGATGTCCCGTTTCAAGCACGAGGCAAGTCACATACAAGGCCTTTCACTGATCTGCAATGGCTTCAGAGTGAAGAAAACTAATTTGGTATTGTTCACCCAAAGAACAGAAGTGAAATCCAAGCATTTCAGTGAAATAATGCCTTTGGAAAACGAATTTTGAATGAATATGCCAAAAGAAAGATAAAAGTTTCAATTCTAGCTTTTCGTCTCATTTGTCTGTTCGTTCATTTCAGATTAGAGGTTTTTTTGTTTGATTAACTCCCTGCTAAGAATTTGCTTTACAATGCAAATCGGTGAAACTGCCTACAGGCAGTGCACTGTATCTGCATCTGCAAAAAGAGTTCACTCCATTTTAATAACTTAGAGAATCATTTGACATAAATCACAGGAGGCACAATTAACACACAAATACCTGTGTCTTTGTTTTGATTGAATACAATCAGAACAGTAGTAATTTTATGTAGGTTTTCAAAACTGAGGGCTAAGTATAGCCAGACTAGAAATCCCAGTAAACTCAGTGAGATCATTCATCTTCTTAAAGGTAAGCATGCGCATTAGTCTTAGGAGATTGTGAGCAACCTATTACAAACACACTAGGGACAAACACCTTGTCCTACCATCTACAGAATCTTCATTATAGCCCTTTTTGGGTTACACAAATGTATCTTAAACCCCTCACTGTTCAACACAAAACTAAAAACTAAAACATGTATTTTCAGGTCAACAATTCATATCAACTACTGAAGTTTTATATAAAAGTAAGACTAGGTAGTCACTGACAGCTTAACAGATATTTTCAAGCCCTCCTACAACTGATATTCTAAGCAATCTTTCCAAAGCTTTTTTTCCAACTTTTACTGCATGTTTTATACATATTTCCATAAGTTTTCAGATTTTGCCAATTAAAAAAAAACCCTCTAACTTTCCAAAAAGAACAAGAAAAACTCACAGTAAACTACTGCTTAGTTTTCTGCAGTATGTACAGCTAAGGATACAAACATACACTTTATTTATTTAGACAAGTTGCAGCAACAGCTTTGTCTGCCTTTTCCTCTGATGACAGTAAGCCAGATGTGAAGAGTTAGTTTGAAAACTGCTATTCAGTTCTCCAAAGAGGCAAGTAAAGTAATATAGCTTGTCTATGCTATTTTCGGAAAATAGAAAAGTAAACTTGAACAATAAATTCCAGGTAATTTCAGAGCTTTGAGGGCTATTTCAAAGGTCGGAGGATGCATCATAGCCATAACACACACAAAATTTTCTAGCGAGTGAAGGAAAATTCACTTTGAAATAAGTTACTACCTGCTAAGTCATTTCTTCCTACACATATTTGTGAAAGAAGACAGATTTTAAATCTAAATGCTTGTGAAAACCCCATTTATTTTCTTCTAATGTTCATGGTTTAACCATGAACACTAGAGTTACATTACACTTACATTACAGTTACACTGAAAAAAAAATCAAAATGTCTTCCTCTTACATGACGTCCCAAGTCATCCAATACTCCTCAGAGATGACCATGTGAGACACCCACGATTCAATTTTAACTCTTTTTACGAATGCAAAAAAGAAATAAATTGAGTAGTACTATCATAATGATGAAGATCTATAGATGGATCTACTAAAAATATAAGAAGTTTCTAGCCAATTAGAAATCAACAGTGTGTTGTTATTATTAGCATGGACAAATTCAACCCAACCCATGACTACAGATTTTGCCTGTCTAAAAATGCCGATACGTAAACATTTACTCCTCCAAGTTTTAATTTGTTCTAAGCACGTCCTGATTTTGCAAAATTCACAATCAACTAAGTCAACCACAAATACACCCAAAATACAGTCACATTTTAAACACATAAGATGTATTCTGTCATTCACAATAAGGAAAATAAGGTGAAACTGACAACATAACACACTGCACCAAAAATACTTGTCCATTTTTACTGAAAGTGTCAATTTGCTTTCAAAAATATTGGTATTTTATTCCCCATTTGTTTCACAAGATTGGGGGCAGAAAGGAATCTATTTTTGAATTGCACCTTAATAGTTCCTAAGAAACATAATTTTTTCAACTGAGTTATTCAAAAGGAATTATTAAATCTTGTTGCAGACCATGAATGCAACAGACTACCCCAATTATAAAATTAAACAATCTTAGCCCTGCTGTTAAGGATTTTGAGAGCTTGCAAGATGGACTTAAGGAATCATACCAGCACACAGCAATTTAATTAAACACAACCTCTCCCCTGCACTGACTCTAACTCATAGGAATGATGGTTCATACACTCATCAAGCAATGAGTTTCCATACTTTGTAAAGAAACATTTTTTGTCATAAAATCTGCTTAGGAGTTTTCTAGCCATACTTTTTCACACTGTGAGGATGCAAAGTTTAAAATACTTACTTGGGATATATTGGCTCATAAAGATACTTGTCTCTTGCAGACGGGATTTCAAAAAATAAGATGTATCCATTTGCAGTCTGAAAGAGAAATACTGATAAGATACATATATATTAAATATACGTAAAATATATGTAAATAGAGTAAAATCTATTCAGCCTTACGTGATTTCTCTGTATGTCTCATATATCGAACTCAAATATACATTCATTCAGACAGTTTAAAAAACTCTGTGCTGAAATTAATTCCAAAGAAAATCCATACCCACCCCTAAAGTCAAGTGAATAGATTAGGCAGGAGATCAAAAAAAGGAAAAGCAATGTTGTTTATGCAATAGCCCATCAGAAATTTTCCTCTAATTAATACAAATCTATACAACGTGACAACTATTTCAGATATTTAGAACCTGGGCACATAATTCATACCAACTACAAGAATTAATACAGAAAACATAGTAGAAGGTGGCAAGTACCTGAATAAACCCTCAGGTACCTGAATAAACCCTCCACATACAGACACCACAGAGTGTAAAGAGTTTATGAACTGCCTCTCAGTGTTGGTTATCCAGGTAGTTTCTGAAAAGCCTCACATTGCTTATCTTTAGCTACCATAACACCTGTAATAATTCAATCCCAAGCCATATTCTGTCATTCTGGAAGAATGACTCCGTATTATAACACTACACAGGGAACAAATACAAATCATTTAGTTACCTGATGTTCCAGTCATATCTAGAAGCTGCTTGCATAACCATGAGAGAAGCAAATGACCAATAATGTGATACGTTCAAAGAAGTGTTATTTGTTTACAGCATGAATTTTTTTTTTCAGGCAAATTGGTAAACACATTTTGGTTAAATACCGTTTCCATCCAATTATTTTAATATGGGCTGGGCATGTATCCAAAGCACTGGAGACAAAAAGCAGTGAAATTAACGGTTTCACATTGCTTTGCAAGACTGGTTTCCTTTCTTTTGAATAAAGCAACACTCTTGTTAGCTTAGTTCATCATTTCATAGATGCCATGGCTTTCCTCAGTCAAACATTTTGCTTCAGAAAATTTGTGTTTTCAAACATTTTGCTTTAGAAAATTTGTGTTTTGGCTTCGAATTCCACTAGTATTCTCATCCAAAGCGAGTATCTTTTTCAAGAAAGAATAAACTGAACCATAACGGTAAGCTTGAGACAGGCTGACAATAAATGGAAGCTTTTCTGTGTGCTGTAATATCATGTTCGAGTATTATGTGGTAAAGAAGCGTGTTCATTTCTAACATCTTTACAGGTTCTTTCCATTACATCATTAAATATTTAATCCGTAAGTTATCTTATCCTGGAAAGAAGAGTAAAACAATACTGTGAAGTATCTTTATACTGATATTAAGGTACAAAGGGCCTTACTGAACACTATTCAAAGCACAAAGTTTCTATTGTTACAGTTTCATTTCTAAATAGAACCTCAAATTCCATGAAGAGGGGGATGAAATGCAGAAGCATTCAACCACAGACTTCTGGCAAATTGATCATATACATTTACAGAGTTTTCATTGCTTTTAAAAAAGTCTGAGTGAAACTTTTTAAATAAGTAACCATCACTGTCATCCATTCCCTGATCATTCTAATCTTTGACTATCAGAAGCATAAACATTGAGTATCTTGCCAGGGGTTTCTCAACATGGTTTCTTGTATGCCAGCATGTTTAATAAAGCTCTGCCTTAGCTATGGGAACACACACTGAAGAACAGTCTGTATCAGAGGACTGCCTGTAACACGGAAGGACCAAAATGCCCCCTATACTTCTTCATACTGAATCACCTTGATCTAGTTCCTAAGTTTTATTTACTACTAGAATTAGCTACCCTGGATATACATACTGATCTAGACAAGAAACAGTATTTCCCAGTAACACTGGAAAAATCACAAAGGCAGCAATATGAAGGAAAAAACTACAAAATATAAAGGGAAAAAAAAAGATCTGCCTAGGAAATGTGCCAACAGTTTAGCAACAGAAGATACTAGTAGTAAAAGAAGTTAGAATTGCTAGGGGATGCTGACAGTGTGAATACTGCTTAAGCTTGTTTAACAGCATACCTTTTAAAGCTACTTGAGGTATTTTACAAAGCCTAATATGCTGACCCAAAGTCTGCCTGCAGTACAGATAATATTTACCTCAAAACATATGCTGCAAAGTGATTTACTTTCATAGAGACACTCTGAATAGTCAGGCTGTCAGAAACAAAAGACATGGTATATCACTGCTCTAGTGGACATAAAATCCAGACTACACTCCCTATCATTATGTCATTTAAAATAAAAACTTATTACAGAAAACTACTACAATCAAGCTACTTAGGAGCACAGGTACTAACAGGCGACAAACATTACCTAACTCAGCTTTTAAACTAAAATTTTTAGCTGTTGCACAGGACTTCAGTAATTAAGGGAAGCTAATTCAGCTCAAAATTACTGAGTTTTTTCATTAAAAACTTGTTTTGCTATTGCTCCTTCATTTGAATGTGTTAGTTAAGAAAAAAGACAAAACTATTCACTTAGACAGAACTGTCTTTGGGGATGAGAGTACCACACATCTGCAGGAATGCCTTCTCCAATAAGCTCCAAAAGCTGACTTTCTGCCCTGTCTCACTATAACAAAATCAGCAATATTGTAAATGTGGTCTTTCAGCAGGACTCACTAACTGTTTCAAATTAAACTATATATATATTTTTAAAAGCATACTGCAAAACAACTGATGTTAAAACTACCATAACAAATATGCTTGACTATATAATTTGTACACATACACTCAAGGATGAAATACCATCCTAAGAAACATGAAAAATACTACAAATCTTATTACAGTTATTATTTTATAAGAGATGAACATTTTGAATTTTAATTCACAAAGCTTTAGTTTACAAGCTGAGACTTTATGAGCATTTAGATTCTGATACTACCTGCCAAAAAGAGCACTGTACATTTAGTTGCAGAAAAACTTTAAAGTGCTGCGACTGAAGCGGCAGAAACTGAAGGTTATCTGACCGTCAGCTAAACCACAAGGTCTCTTGAGCAAATGGATCATAACATCTCAGAAAAAAAATCCACAATATGCAAAGTAATTCAATATAAAAATTCATGTTTCTTCTGAACAACTACATAAAGGTTTAATTAAAATGTGTTAGGATATACATGCTGCGATATAAAATTGAAGAATTCTTTTTGATTCACAGCAAAAACTACAGAAATGCCCTTTCTGACTTTATTGATAATTACTAGTAGTCACCGAGAATATAATCTGGCACTAACAGAAATACTTTACTTCATTGGTTCCATGAGATAGTTGTAGGCAATTTAAACGTTTTAGACCAACTACGTACTTGCATTCTACAAAAGAAAATGGGACCACGGGAAGCTTAGCTGATTTATGATTATCATACTGCTAGAAACACGAGCTATTCCACAAATCATCTGGTGTCTTCCACTAAGATAACAATATCTAATTTAAGACCTGGTCCTAATGTAAGACCTGACCAAAAGACACCAAGACTACTATCCTATATCGAGACTCTTATAAACTGCACTCCCACCTTTCTTGTGTTCACCTTGCACCTCAAACTTTAAATACTGCTGCTGAAATAGTCCAAAGTGCTGTGAGCACAGCACCAGCTATGAAACAAGACTTCATTTCCATGTGAGACAAGATCTCATCTCTAAGATTTTAAATAGAAGACTTCATGTATCACTCACCACTACCCTTGTTTCTGTGTTCTCAGTGACTTGCAGTATTTTTTAATTACCAAAATCCTGTAATAAGACCAGCTTCCTCTCTTAAGACCCGCCTTTAAACCTTATATTTATCAAGTCAAATATGAGTATGTCACCTAAGTCCACAACTGTTTCTTTCATCCACATAACTTTACACTATCATATTATTTGTTACCAGATTACTAAAGTAATGAGATGCTGTATCACCCCTGGCCAATACTTCTAACCCTTGTTTTAAGACTAAGAACTGTAGTTCATTCTCACAGGGAAAAATTAACGAAAACTACAAAAGAAAGCTTCCATCATTTAAAAAGTCCTTGGTACCATTACATATCTTTGCAAGACAAGTATCAATTAGACGTATATACGATCTGCAATTTTGTATAAGCACAGATATTGGTAAACAATTCTGTTTGCAATAGTTTAACCAGAGTAAGAAGGAAAAATTCTACTCACTGAAACAGCTATCATTGTGCTGTCAGGCCGCCATTCTGCTTGTTTATAAGGTCCAAACTGAGAAGCTGCTTTTGAAAGTTCCTTGTAGCTTACGATTAATACACTGGGCTGGAGGAAAAAAATATAAATAATTACATCTCATATCTAGAAGGAATGGGATGTTTCTTACATTGTGCTATGTGTATAAAGAACTATGTCTCCTTAATAGCTACAGCATGTTTCCCTTGAGGGAGGTTAAAAAATCAAAATGTGTTTGACAATCCATTACAAAACTGTGCTTTTAAAGAAAGTTCATGGAGAACTGTTGCCACATTGTCATTCCTAATCTCACTCTTTTAAACCCAGGACATTTAAATAAAATACTTAATTGCACAGTAAGGAGTCATTACAGAACACAGAAGTGGTTTCAAATTAGATAAGGGGTGATGCTTAAGATGAACAGAAGCATCTTAAACAGGATCCTGTAACGACAAGGACTGTCAAATGAATTAAGATGAAATATTCTATAAAATATTTGGTACAATTCATTTGCTTAGTTTCTACTAAATGGGTGGGCCATTGTATTAAAGAGAATGATAATCAGGAAATTTGAATCAGAACAGGTTGTCAGAACCTGCTGAAAATCCACCTCTACAGCTAGCTGGAAGGATTTTGCAGGTAATGAGGAGCACCCCATTAACACCTCTCCTTCCAGGAAGGGAGAAAAGCTTTGGGGTGATGAAGACCAGACAAGGCTACCACAAGCACTAAGCCCTCATTCCCTTTCATGAAAGCAGTCGACAGCTGCGACACAAAAACCTAATGCAAAGTTACCCTTCCTTGCTCTAGTGCTTAGAAACATTCATTCTCCTTAAATACATTCCACAACCGTTTGTACTTTCTTGCTCTTGAATCAATAATAGTTTTCAGCTTAGATGGGTATTTCCCCTTCTGTTATCCTCCACCAAATTAAGCAGGACACACTTTTTGTTTTGTCAAGTAAGTTACCCCTCATCTTCATACCATGTGCTGTCCTAACTTTATCAGTTTCAGTTTTCAGTCAGATTTGGAGCACTGAACACAGTACCAGAAAAAGCACACTGAAAAGGAACCAAGAGGGTGCAGAGTACTCACTCATTTTGCTGAAATTAACCACACATGATACCACTAGGCAAAGCTTCCCAACCACCACTAGGACCACAGGAGATGGAAATCTACTACTGTTCTTGGCTTACCTGACGCACTAGCAGAAGCAGTACAACAAATACAAAAACATTAATTCTACTCAGAAATCTTGTGAGTGTCCATCACTCCAGAATTTGGTGAGTATCTACTACTATCCTATTGGGAATCACTTCCTCCAGTTTCCTTTCAGAAGAAATAGAGTTACAAACAACCTAAATTTAAAGTACGAACATTAGTTTAAAATAGTATAAAACAAAGCAATGAAATGTTGTCACCATGCACATAAATAACAAGCCGAATTAGTATCACACAGGCAGCCTTAGCCTTGATAAATTCACAGTATGAGTCAGTGTCCTGCTAACAGCCTCATTCTTTAAATTTCACATCCACAGAGAACTGAATTATCAAAAATAAAGTTAAACATTTATGAGGTATAACAAGAACACTAATCTTTACCCTAAGAACTATTTACACCAGCTTTTTCAATTCGTGTGGCTTCTTTTGCATCAAATTATCTAACATTAAACAGATAGCTAATTATTCTTACTAACAGATTCTTGTTGATTGTTCTCATGAACTAGATAGCCTTTCACTGATTGGCTTAGAACCACCCTAACTGCCTTAGATATACTGAGAAAAAGTAGTGTCTTGGTAATCTGTATCATTAGTGCAAACCTGGAGATCATTCTTAAAGCACTTCAGTGCCTGAAGCATTTCAGCAGCTGGCAAAATTAGAAACTGGGTAATACACAACAATTTTCTATACTGCTACTCTTACAGAATATAATTACAGTATTTATAGTGTAGAATTCTTGTGACACTGATTCACAAGAAAGCTGCTATTACACCTTAGAAAATGGAAGAACATTCTACATACACACCAGCTATAAAATCTATACAAATTGATTTCTAGGCTTTGTGCCTTACAGATGAGGATTCAAGGAGTTAAAAGTGATTGTTTGCTCTCATGTTATCTTTTTGTAGTTTAAGTAGCTTCTTCTCAGAAAGCAGACCCACTTTGAATTAAATAGGTGACAAAGGCTACCGAGCTAGAGGTTAAATGAGGAATTATCACACTGATAGAATTCATTTCCACATACTCCACAGCTCAAAAGCATTAATTCAGACGTGAAGAAAATCCTAACATACAAATTCACCACCCTGTTTAAAAGCTTTCCAGAGATAAATGCATTCTAGATTAACAAAGACAGAAGGATAGCTCAAGATCCTGCTCTATTTATGCATGAGAAACGGTAATTTTACATCTAAAGTACTTTATTATATCTAAAGTGGCTGAAAATGTATAATGGCACAGGAATAGTTCTGTGAACAGGAATATGTATCAACCTAACTAATTGACCCAAGCACAGCAAACCACTGAACATACATTTTAACAAATAAAACCAAAACCAAAGCAAACAAAAAACCAAACATCAAAACCACACACAAAAAGAAAGAAAAAAAAAAAATCAAAAAACACCAAAAAAGAGAGGAGGGGTTGGGGGGGCACCTAGCTAGTTAGATACTCTCCCCTTGTTAGTTTTATATATTTAATTCATACTCTGTATAGAAATAGTAGGGGTTTGGATTCTATTAACTAGAATTTTCCCTAAATCTTTACATTTTTCTCTGTTAAAAAAACTCCCACATCTCCATATCAGCTTCATAAAATTCCATGGTTTTTACTCTTCACACTTCTGCATGAGGCTACTAAAATCATAAAGGAATGTAGTTAAGCTCAAATAACGAATTATGCCCACTGTCTCAAATAAGCCAATATATTAATCCTTCTTCTTTAAAATGCTTAAAATCCACTCACTGAAACAGTAATGGTAGAACCACAGCTTAAGAGAAACTGGATTCCAGAAACATAGCAAAGGACCTAACAAATAAAGAGTTGTTCAAAAAGAAGTAAAAAAATTGTCCAGAAGAAGTAAACACCTTCAGTTATTAAGGAAGAAAGAACTGAGTAAGCAAGTCTTAATTCATATCGCAATTTTACACTAAAAAAAGATTCCCAAAATAGATGAGAAGCATATCTAGCATTTTATAATCTGCTGCAAAGAAAATCTAGCATTTTGATACAGTACATTTTGTCTCTCATAAGGAAGGTAAGATCACGCAAAACAGAAGCTGTCACTCCCAAAAAGAACTGTGGCAGTGGATGCTTTCAGGATAATAAAAATGGTGAAAAGAAAAAGAAATGTAGCCTTAAAAAGAATATAGCATTACTATTACTAAACTGTAAACAAACTCTCCAGTGCACTAGTTAATAGTACCGAAAAGAAACAAAACTTCTTGTTCTTACAGCTAAACTTTATCTCCTTCCATCAGTCAGCTACCTTGGCTATCTCTTCACAAGAACATGTTCCACAGCTCTTACTGAGAAGTTTTCATGTTTCACAGCAATGTTTTTCTAGCATTAGATATGCCTCTTTTTACTGATGTGAGATTATAACAACATCAAAGCAAATCTGGTTTGGATCATCAGAAACGAATTGCACTACTTGTAAAACAGTAAGGTAGCAAGACAGCTCCATCCACAAGGACAGCTCCATCAACACAGCCACCTAAATTAAAACTACCTAAAAACTCACAGCTGCTTCATTACCAATCATACATTAAGAATCCCTCTGAACTTTCCACCACGAAAGATGAGCTCTGTATCAACATCCGGACAAAATACCTATGCAAACAATTAAAAAAACTATAACACAAAACACCACAGCCAAACCCATGATGAAATAATCCCAAATTTTTGTTACTCTTCTACTTAATTCTACCTGACTAAATACAGTATCTTGCCCATTTACCAAGTATTAGCAGCATAAGCCATGTCAAAACACCTAGCCATTTATAATGTCGTTTTTATGAAAAAATCTATTAAGGTATACAAACCCTGCAGCAAATTCTCTCAGCAAGCTCAGATATGGGAAATTACCAATTCACTTACCCAAATGCAAGCATTCTACTACATATGATGTAAATGCAAATCAAGTTGACATTTAAACCCTTAACTAAGCTGTGAATGTTGTTCTGCAAAGGCCCTCTTTAAAGAGGACAAGGAGCCTTGAACAGACTTGAACAACAGCCCTCCCATGAGCAAGTGTCCTAATTGAGATGTTTACAGAGTGCCACAGAAAATTATACATTAACCAACTGGAAAGAGGTACAATCATTTGACAGAATATAACGTAACAAAAAAATTTGTTTCCTTAAACCAGATTCTCTGGTTTGACTGCAGGTTAATGACAAACTGTGCATATTGTTGATTTTACAAGTTAAGTAGGTCAGCAAATACAATAGAAAACTACCGGACTAAGTCTGAAAAGCAAACACATGACCTGACAGCATATATGCAAGATGGTCTTATGTATGGGTTTGGGTTTCTTAATGTAACACCAATCCAAGAACCTGAATGGCTCTGGGTAACTGTTAAAACCTAATACTCTCATCCCCTGACCATCTATTATTCTAGACATCAAATAATATGTCTATAATCAAATAATATGTCTATAATCAAAACTCCATCTCATTTAGGATAAAGAGGCAATTTCTTCGAAAAACACAAATGTTCTGTTCAGTTTTATATGACAAATGCTTCAATGTTTCATTAGGCTGTAGGCACAAGACAAAAATCAAAAACTACTGTGAAATAATTCAGAAAACCAAAGTGCAGAGTTGTCAACCACTGCCTCTCCCAACTGAAAGTTTTCAGTTAACCTACTGCTCAAAAATGCGGCCAAAAAGCAAAGGCATATTCTATACATCTTTGGTTTTCTGTTACTTGCAACTAACTGGACACTGAAAAGTCATAACTGAGAATGCCTTTTCCCTTTGTGCACATAATTATGACACAGCTTTCAGGGGTCATCCACTTTATATTAACACAGGGGAAACTGAAAACCTGGGAAGTCCTACTGAATAACCACATGACAATTTTGCATTTCGTTAGATAAATTCATCAGTGTAACATTTGTTTCATTACATAATCACAAATGCATCTTTTTAATAGAAGCAACAACACAACTGTTACTGACAAACAAAAAGAAATGGCTTTCTCAGACAAGTGTCTAAAGGGTATAAGTAAGAAATGAGCATGTCAGGGGTTAAACTACTAAGGAAGAAAACACAGCAGAAGCAGCAGCATATCTTAACTTGCACTGATGATATTTGTGTCATATTGCTCACAACACACAGTCAACACAACCACTTCAACACAACCAACATCAAGACATCTATTGTCTCACTGTGCAATCAAATTCTAGATAAAAAACCTACAGAGGTTTATCCAGTTCTATTAAAAAAGCCACACACAATAATTCTGTAAATTATTCTGCTTACAGTTCTGGGACAAAAACATAATCTTGAAAGCATAGTGAAAATATTTCTTTTTAACAGCCCTTGTAATTAAAAACAGACTACAGAAACAATTGCAGATAATTTTAATGCACTTATCCATCTATCTTATGATCTCTATGCACTGTGTCACAAGTAACTCTTTTAATAGTGCGGCAAAATTCCAGGTTACGGAGATCACCTCTCCAACAGAAGAACAGTCCTCTGTTTTGTCCTATTGTATGCTTAGATTTAAAGCACACACTGACTTCAACTCTAATATGGCAACAGCTAGAGACTGAAGAGCACATAAGAGAGAGCTGTGAGAGCTGTCTGAATATCAACTTACTCAGCATTTAGAAGGAATACCAACTATTTGACAATCTAGGATTCTGACATGCATGCTTTCACAAAAGCTTATTTTAGTTCATTTAGGTGTTCTGACGCAGTATCAGATCATTAGAAAAAAAGAAATGAAAACACAAGGTTAAAAAACAAGAGTAAATATAAATCATAAGCTGAGAAGCATATAGGTAAGCAAGAAATTCTCCTCTGAAGGAGCAGATGGGACAAGCTACTCCTGGCTTCAAAGGGCTCACAAAACTGGTTTTGACTGGCAGAGTCATAGCAGATAGTCCCAACAACCTACAGGAGTTTTCATTAAATATTCAAGGCCAGTACTTATTGCTGTCACTGTCACAAGTTTGTTAATACTAAAGAAAGGAAACACTGAACCACATTTATACATACAACCATGTCAGCAGACTATTCTTGCTGCACACAACTTACTTGCCAAGGATTAGGCAGGGAACTCCACTTGTCTATGACACCTTCTTCCTTAGCTGCATACGTTGTCCTTTAATACCTAGAGCCCTATGGGTGAATTTCTAGAATTCAAGAGATAACTAAACCAATTTAAAATCAAAGCCACAACTGTTAAAGGAGTAACACTTTCAGAGGGCCAACTACAATGTTCCTTTGATCCTTTCCTCTACTAAATAAGCAAGCTTCTATTTGTTCATTAAGCTTAACACCCCTGTAAAAAGACATCACTAGTTCACCATAAGACCCATTAAAATAGAGGTGCAAGCAGGAAAGATGATGACACGCAGGACTGCACAGCTGCCTTGTGAAACCTCATCTTCAGTTCCCAAGTCAATCTATTAAACAGCAATTATCTCATTTTAGCATTTTAGAAAGCTTCTATCATTCACTGATGTTTCTCATTTCAAGCATCCAAGTACTTAACAAAACCAGAACAAAAATGTTTGACAAGTTCTTCTGAGCTGCCAATGAAAATAGTTACGCTGGCTCTTAAGTGTCAAGGAATTATCTAAGGTATCTAGACCTAAAACTTCTGATTTAAGGAAAATACTTGGAGCAGACTTCTCCATATTGGCATGTATTTAACAGTATCCAATGGGGAGCAAGAAAGGATTTTTTGTACCATTAAAAAATAAACTAAAGTAAAAAATTTAAAATGTGTTTATTTTGGCATTACCTCATTCTTTTCTGTTTGTTTTGTTTCTTTTAAAACTCTGGAACAGGCATCCAAGAGACGTGGTTGATGCCCAGAGTCTACTAGTGTACAAGAGCATTTGAACAATGTTCTTAACAACATGATTAAACTTCTGGTCGCCCAGAATTGGTCAGGCAGTTGGACTGAGTGACCAATGTAGGCTCCTTCTAAATAGACAAAATAAAATTAGAGTAGAATAGAACAGACTATGTTGAGTATGCTTGATAACGTGTATACTAGCACAGCAGCACATGCATATAATTCATAAATAAATGTCGACACACTGGGGGGCCATGCGCAATGACCTTTCACCAATACTGGTGCATAATCAAAATCATTCACTTAAGTGGTCTTCTCTATCCACAATCCAATCTCTCCTAACATGTAAAATAGTCAAGGACTTTTTGCTTCAGAAACACTAGCAGAATTCCATCTGGTTTTTTTCCCAACACCAGTTACCCAGTTTTGAGTCTTAATACCTATATTGATTCCGAAACAAGAAACAATAGATACTTTGGGATAAACTTTCCTCAGTTCCCCTAGTTCTTAGCACACAGTGGGTGAAAAGGAGTTATTATGGCATTACTATGACACCTTGAAACCACACATACTGAAGGTAAACTCACGCACCTGGAAACATTTCAAAGAGCCCCCTGTTTTCAAAAATTTCAAAACAGAACTTCCCCAGTCTCACCACCTCATTCTTACACGAAACCTTTGATATACAGTTGAGATAGTTACAAGTCTCAACAAGAACACTGGCCTGAAGGCTTTTCTACTACAAGAAATCAAGATAGTTCAACCCAAATAGAATTTGCCCTCGTTCCAAAGAATATACTTCTAACAAATTAAAATATTTTCTAGAATGCAGTAATTTTATTCTATCGAAGTTCAAATACATGATTTTAAGCTTCACCTTCAAAAACAAATATGAAACTGGAAAAAAGCAAAGCCTTGGGAAAAAAACCCAACAAACCACATTCAGAACCTCAGCTATACACATAAAAATAATGCAAGAAATTCTCTTTAAAAATTACCTTGACCAAAACCTTTATTCTCACAGGTTTTTGATAAAAACCAGTTGTCCGCAGAGGCCGTGAGACTGTAACATGTTTTCCAGTTTAAGATCGGTCAGTGGTCAGGCCTGGCAAAGTCGGCATCTTCCTCAAAAGCACCCATTACAAACTGACTCAAAATCTAGTTTAAAAATATTAATGAACTGTGAGTTTAGTCCACTCTTCTGCACCAAGTGAATTCTTCTAGTGCTCTGTCTGTAGCCAATCATACAATGTTTAACATTTCAAAACAAGCCCAAGCATGCAAGCTAATGAACCTCTTCCTTGAGAAGAGACTATAAAGCAAACTACATTCTAGACAACAGGGCACACCTTGTGAAGCATGTCATGAGCCTGGTGCTTTCTACTTCTCTTCACAGAAAAGATCAGTTCTGCTGTATTGACAGACTATAACTACAGGTTCAACAACTGGCAAAAGCTAAAAAGTATACACTTTATACACACAGTGTGCCATAAACTTAAGAAAACAGAGGCCCACATGATGTTGTTCACACAGCAGTTACTGGGCTGATTACGTGTTAGCCGGACACCTATCTAGGTTCAAAACACAGCATCAGCACCCCAGCCAGGAACTAGTGTAACAGCCTTGCAGAGCATAATAAAACATAACGTGATGAAATCTCAGCATAACTTAAAATGAGATTTTAAGGCTATGACTGTCATTTGACATCTTTCAGTATCAGCTTTCTAAAACTGGATTGTTGGTTTTCTCTGGTAATCTGAGATGAACTCTATAAACCACCTGGATCTGGAGATATTTATAGACAGATTTAGGGTCTAATCTAGGCAGTATTTAAAAGGATCCAGCATCAAAATTTAAAGTCGGTTTCACAGTTCTCACTGACTGCATCAAACCAAAAAGACAAACAGCATTTTTGCTACCACACTAATACAATGTGAATTAAAACCAAGGCACTTAATGTCAATCACTCACAGTTTCAAACTAGGTATAGCTAGGGCAGCAACTTCCATGCAAAAGCCATGACTAGTCTTCTGTTAGAGCCACAAAACTTTCAAACTTTCCATAAAAAAAAAAAGTTTGTGAACTTCTATGTTATAACATTCTGGGCAGTGATAGAGTTTGTCCTATGTTTTACAAAGGGTGTTCCATATCTCCTACATTCATATGTTCCTTTACATAAAACACAGAAAATACAAAGGTGAAAAACATGAAGCATTATATGCAAAAATACCACTGCTACAAATACTCCTTATGTTAAGCACAGGCAATATGTAGAGTTGCCAAAAAAACCGTTGCTTGGAAGTCTAATTTTTTAGGAAAAAACGGTATTAACTGCAAGCAGATTGATGTTGCATATTAACACTATATTCCTATCACAAAACATCGTGGATAACCGCTCAGATTCACAAATTCTGAAATATCCTGTAAAGTAATCCTCAAATTTTATAACCGTTTCTGGAAGAAGAAGAAAAAAAAATTAGCAGACAACAGGTCTTTTCAGCTGGGAGAGCAGGGTCCGAGAGCTTACAAGACGATGGATACTCACTCTGCAGTACCAGATGCTCAGCTGAGATGGGAACAAAACTGCGAAGAAAGCCCTCTGGGGATCCGTCTGGATGTGAAGCGGTTGCTCCAGTGACTCCAGAGGACACAAGAGCCTCTTGGGCCAGCCGCTGAGGAAATACATGGCTGAAGATTTCCAGAGGAGCTGGCGCTCAGCCTGCTCTAGCCTAGGCAGAGGGACAGCGGGGACATCAGCCGAAGGAGAGAAGCAGGGTCCGCAGCCGACCACGCATAATCACCGGCACAGCGACGGGACCCCTGGGCTCAGCACCACTGAGGACGGGGGACTGAAGCTTCCCCGGCGCTGGGGCTACCGGCGCCGGTGCGGGGACGGGGGAGCGCCACAGCCGCCGGGGTCGGAGGCGGATGCGGGCTGGGTGAGGGCCGGGCGGCCTGCGGGAGGCGGCGGCGACGGGGACGCGGCCAGGCGGTCACTGCTCCGAGCGGGCGCCGGGGCGCTGCGGCGGCGGCAGCGGCGGCT